>JAMKCH010007542.1:0-127131 GCA_023653785.1 Ophioderma brevispina | reverse complement strand
TATCACAGTATAATGATGCGTAGGAATAGACTGGTGCTATAGGTCTATATATGTATCAGGATGATCAGTATGCGATGTACGTAAATATAAACTAGGGAAACTGAGTTCTGTCTAATATTAGTTTTATATTCAAGTTGGTTACAACTCACTCCATGTGGTCTGGGTCTGAACACGTATTAAAACAATATTTGTCTCTTTTGAAGACATTGTCTAAGCATTTCATTCCTGAACATTTAGGTGTACAGATTTTTAGATCTAAACACATTTCCTAACGTGACGTTTATTTATGCTGTTAATTCTAAAGAAGTCGCCATAGCATGAAATTCAGTTTTAGAAACAAACATATCATAGTGTTAGCTTCTAAATGTTTAAAAACCAGGCGCGGATCCAGGGGGGGGGGGGTGCGGGGGGGCCTTGGCACCCCCCCCCCCCAAAACGCCGGAATTTTGACGGATTACATTCTACGAAGAAAAGAAAGAGAGAGGAGAGATGACACTGTTTGAGAAATGCCGTGATCGTCCGATCAATTTTTTAAATATACCTTGCAACGGCAAACACCGTGTATGGAGCATAAGGCCAGAACGTATTGCCACAACGCGTTGGACATTTCGGCAACGCGTTGCAGAAAAGTAGCAACGCGGTGCAAGAAAGTAGCAACGCGTTGCGGCGTCGGCAATTAGAATGACGAATTTTGTGACTTATTTCAAAAATTAGACCCACAACGAGTGCAAAGTATCTAGCAACGCGTGTTTGTTTTTTTTTTTTTTTTTTTTTTTTTTAATTTCCCCTTTTTTTTTTTTCTTCTTTTCTTTTTTTCTGGAAACTACAACGCGTGCAAGCATACAAGCGTTGCGACCTTCAAAACGCGTTGCGACCTCGCAACGCGTTGCGAGGTTCAAAGCCATAAGGGTCATAACGTACTCCCGCAACGCGTTGTGAGAAAGTGGTAGCAACGCGTTGCGACATTTTGGCAACGCGTTGCGGGGTCGGCCATCAAAATCTGATTTCTGTGGACGTATTTCAAAAAATAGATCAACAACGCGGTGAGGCAATACGTTATGACCCTTATGGCCTTCACAACGGTTGCAAGCCTTCACACGCGTTGCGAGCTCACAACACGGGGGTTTGTAAAATTCACAACGCGTTGTGAAGGCAATAAGGGTCATAATGTAGTGCCGCAACCGCGTGCGAAGGTTTGCAACGCGTTGTGAAGGTCGCAACCGCGTTGTGAGATTTATTATTTTGAAAAACGTCACAGAAATTCTGATTTGATTGGCCGACACCGCAACGACGTTGCGAATGTCGCAACGCGTTTGCTGTGAAATGTCGCAACGCGTTGCCCCAATGTCGCAACGCGTTGCCGAAAGTCGCAACGCGTGTGACTTTCTCACAAGCGTTGCTGCAATACGTTATGGCCCTGCTGGCTTGTGGACCTTAGCAACGCGTTGTGAAAGTTGCAAGCGTTGTGAAGCTCGCACGCGTTGTGAAGGTTTGCAACGCGTTGCAAAGTAATATAGCCAACGCGTTGTGGGTTATTTTTGAACTACGTCACAGAAAATCATGATTTTGAATTGCACGACGTCGCAACGACGTTGCCGAAATGTCGGGCAAGCGTTGCTACTTTCTCGCACGCGTTGCAGCAATTACGTTATGGACCTGTATGGCTTGCCATACACGTGCACCAAATACTCACCAACTCCATTGAATTTATACGAATTATACTTTCCAAAACAAACAAAAATAGACTTTTTTATTTTTTGTCTGTTTGTGTTTTTGTGTTTTTTAATCATTTTAATGATTCAAAAACTGAAACGCGCGGCCGCCGTCTGCTTCGCGCATATCGAATCACCATTTTTTCTTTGTCTTTTTTTTTCATGCTACAATATATACATGTATGAAATGAAAAATTGAGGCAAATAAACACATCGTTTTTTTAAAATCAATAGGTTTGTAGTTCTTGAAATATTTTGTGAAAACTCCGGATTACTTCCTTGCTTGTTTTTTTGTTACCTTAACACATGGAGCTTTAAATTTTTCCATTCATAGAGGAGGAGTGGAGTATTCTTTAATGTAAATACTAATCAGTAAACGCAGCTTGACCAATTCATGAACAGTAAGAATTATGTTTTGAAAAATATGTGCATAGACCACATAGAAAATTGATTCGCCGCTTGTTTTTTTTTTATTCGCTGTTGTTTCTTTCTTCACAATCCTTTTCAGTTGTGTGATTAGCAATGATTTGATTGCAAACGCTTGCGGTGTATTTACTTTTTAGCCTATTGGTTATGATGTGAAATTGTAAGAGGGCCGGGTAAGGATTAAAGGTTGGGCGACCCCCCCCCCATTTTGGGTACGTATTACGCGAATGCGCGACTTTCAGCCGCATATTGGTGGAGAAAATAGCATTTATTGGTGCGCGGAAAATTCGGAATTGCGTTTTCTAAACACAGATTCTCCTAGATTCTTTAGAAGTGCACAATTCCCTACCAGAAAATTAAAATATCAAAACACAAGTTGCACCTGAAAATTATAATACGTACTTCAACTTGTCATTCTCGACGCTTTTTCAAGAAAATGTCCCCACAAGGTTTTTTGAATCTTAGGCCTTTTTTACGAAAAGCGACAGCACCCAATCTTTGTCAACATTAATGTTGATTTTTTTTGTATAGTTGTTGATTCAATATGCTTTTGCCAAACTTTTCATAAGAATTCACAACTGACTACACACTCGCGGAAAAATGTGCGAAGAGGGTTCTAAACTTGTCCTCTGTTGGAACCCTCGTAGGTTTCTTCAACGAACTAAACGAGTCCTTTAACTCCTGTATAGTACCTTTTATTTCGTTCTGACCTTTTTGTGTTCTCATATTTTAATAACCATCTTTAGGGTTGCATTCTTGCGGGTTCCATATAGAGAGAAAAGTTCTAAGTTGCATTTTTTTCTGAGAGTGTAATTAAACTTTAAATGCTTTGTTTGACATTTGGTGATTGCAGTATTTGTAGAAAAAGGATAATTCTTAAAGATTCTATAACCGTGTCTCTCTGGGACCTATTCTGGACATTTTCAATGTTTAATGAAGGCATAGGGGCATACCTTGAAATACTTTTCTCTAAGGGATCTAATTTGCCCTTCAAATATTATTTTTTTATTGTAATTTTTAGTTCCACAAAAAAGGCTATTTTTGTCAATGGAGAGCATTACTTAACTAACATTCTAAAAATTAATTTTATATGTATAAACGCGCCTCTGGGCTGATTTAGGACCTTTTTCAATGCTAAATGCAGTGGTATAAGAAACCTTAACTTAGACATACCTTAAGGTTCGGGTTCATACCTCGCTGCATTGTGTGTTGCAGTTCCCGGATATTGATCACTTGCTGTAGCAACTCAACGTTACCTGCTCCGCTGCAGTTAAAATATTTAACTCGGTGTGCAGTACCGCAATCAGTAACTGGACAGAGACCGGAATTCGAGCACTGCAACTTACCGCACAAACCTTAGATGCCACATCTTCAGTGATGACTATAGTGTGGCAGGTTTTAGGGGCATTTTTGCCCATTTAAAAACCCCATTTCTTAATTTTCCTGCTTAAGCAGAGGAGTGTGGGCGGCTTGGACAGCACTTTCTGGTAGTTTATTCAAGCTATCCACCTCTCGCTGACTGAAGAAATTTTTTTTAAGTCGAGTCTTGATCTGGATTTTTGGACAACTTTTGTGATGCCGCGTGTGTGTGATAAACTGGTCTTTGAAAGAGTTTTATTGCTTATCTTTATCAATTTTGGTTCATAATCCCGTAGTTTGATTCTAGCTGCTCTTTCATGTCTCCTTCCAATGGTGTTAGATGAAGTAGGTTGTTAATCGTTGCTCGTACGATAAATGTGAAGACGGGTATGATTTTTTTGCTCTAGCTTGGACCTTCTCAGCATTTTCTGTCTTTTTTCCAGATAAGGGTTTTCCGCTTGTATTGCATAATCGAGATGGGGATGATTTGTATAATTTCAGGATGATTGCTTTACTCCTTAAGGCAAAATTTCTTTTGAATCATCCCCAAGGCTCTATTTCCTTTATTTGCGGCAGCTGCACCTTGGGTTGAGACCTTCAATGACTTGTTGTTGATTTGGATTCCCAAGTCTTTCTCCTAGACGGTTTCTTTTTAATGTTGGTTGGCCCATTTGATAAGAAGATGACGATTTGTGATATCCCAAAGTGCATAACTCAACATTTATCTGCATTGTACTCAGTGGCGTGCCCCGGGTGGGGGGCAGGGGGCAGCTGCCCCCTTGTGGGAGCTGTCCCCTGTGGGGAATCTTGCAACCCCTTAAAAAAGTTAGTGAGTTACATAGGCCATATCCTTATACTAACAATTTTTATATGATTGCCCCCCCCTGAAAATATATTTGCCCCCTTTGCCCCCCGCCCCCCCCCAAAAAAAAACTGGGCTACGGCTGCAGCGGTGAAGTTGGTACTTTCATTTTCCAGGTTTCTGCCCATTCATGTTAGTGGTCTATATCTTGCATGCATCTGATTTCTTCATTGTTTTGACACTGGGTGAGCTAGTTTGGTGTCATCTCAATTTGCTTATTGTGGCTGTTGTGCTAATAGCAGTCTCCATAGCGTCCAATATGGAAACAGAGTGGTCCCCACACTGATCCCTGCACCACTGAACTTGTTACTTTCCCTTCCACACGGACTCTGCTCCTGGTGACTACCTTCTTTTGCGGCCAACCAGCCATGATTCAAAAAAAAAATCGATCCAAGTTCGAATTTTACCTTCGACGTCCAATGATTTGATTTTTTGGTATCAGTCTTTGGTGTGGTACGTGTCGAAGGCCTTTGCCAAGTCTAGATATATGGATCACTGGTGTCCCCTATCCGATGAGCTTTGTTATCACTTCCAGGGATTCTATTGATTTTAGGGCAAGATGTTCCCTTTCCTAATCCATGTTGTGACTCGGCGTATTAGACTAAACTTGTCAAGGTGCACTGTAATTGTATCTCTATAATGCTTTCTAATACTTTACCTGCGACTGACGTCAGACTTATTGGGCGATAGTTGGATGCTTTGATCTGAACCTTTGTTTGTAGATCGGTAACAACGGTGGCAGTATCGCCAGTTCGGTTGGAACATTCCTTCTTGCCAGAACGTATTGAATCGGCGAGAGGCATGCACAATTCACCAGCACATGTTTTGAGGATAGATGGAGGGATTTGCTGCTTTGGAGGGCTAGTTTTTAAATTTATCTTTGACAGCAGTTGCAGGTGATTTCCATATCCTTTAGTTTTCCTTCCTCACCGTGCCTTGCTATATGTCATCAGGAACGTGAACATTTGTTTCTCTTCTGTGAACACAGACGAGAATGAAGTCGTTTTAGTGCTTCTTCAGTAGGTTTTTTTTTTTGTCCTGGTGGTATTACACTGCCTGTGTCTGTTTTCAAGGGCCCTACTGTTCTTTGACTTTTTGTTTAGACCTTACGTAGGCGTAGAATCTTTTGGGTTCATCCTAATGTTTTCTGCTAATTTCTTTTCAAATCCTCTTAGCCCATCTCACATCTAGCTTATCCTCTCTCTGACACTTTTTTGTAGTGCTCTAATTTCGTTCAGTTTTCTTATTCTGATACCTCTTCCAAGCTCATATTTGTTTCCTCCTCACTAGTTTTTTGTGTTTTTCTTTGTGATCCATAACGGTTTTCTTTTAGTAGATTGGTTTTCTTGGAACAAATTTTTTGAATAAGGTTCCTGTAATTTATCCTTGAGTAAACACCAATCTCTTCAGTATACTTGGTTTCCAATTCTTTATCCCAATTTATCTGTCTCATTTTGGCTTTAATTTTGTCATAGTTGGCGTTTTCTGTAGTCCTCCTTTTGGTTGTAGCGTACTTGGTTCAACGAGGTCATTTAAGTCCCATTGTCACATGTTGTGGTTCGCTTTTTTATGAGCCATAACATTCGTCGTCAATCATATTAAGGTTTGAAGTGATAACTATAAGTCAAGGTATTGACTCCGTTCTTGGAGGCTTCATAACATCTGGTTCATAGTTTTCCCTTAACACGTACCAAAAATGGCTCAGATAATCAGATTTCGCTTGCATGTCTCCCATTATTTCACGGTAATTGAAGTCAACAATCACCATTATCTCTTCTCATCTTGGAGACTTCTTAGCACCTGGTTAGAGACCTTTTGATCAGCAGTGTTGTATTGACTTATCCCTCCAATAAATCGCCATCTCCCCCTTCACCTGAATATCACAACAAAGGGCTTCTTCTTACTCCGCTAGGGACTTTTATATTCTCTTACATTAGGATACCCTCCATAAATTCTTGTTTTTTTTTCTGTCCCACTGGTTCTGATCCTCTGGGATTTGCATTCAGCGTTTGACTACATCACTATGGAGCACGTTTCAACACCCCTAGCGATGTCTGGCCTTCTCCTCGTCATACTAGCATGCATATCTCTCTCTTGTTGACCATACTTTGTGCATTACGAATGTCCTTTAAGGTTCCTTCTTATTCCATCTTCTTGTCTTTTGTTTGATTTTTCAACTTAGAGTTTATACTCAGTTTTTTTTTCTACTCCAATCGTTTTCATTTTCATTATTTACATCTTCCACCGTTGGTTCCTCTTCCACCGTTGTTTTGAACAATTTCTGTCAGTCATTCCTTTTTGCTGTAAGACCTCTTCATGGTGCCTTTCCTTTGAAAGTGTGTATCATACAGCTGACAAATAGGAGTAGAGTGCAAATTGAGCCTGTATCTTTACACTTATTATTTACAGTTGAAAGTGTATCATTCTCTGGTACTGCTGTCCTGTTGAGGGGGTTGTTGTCGGATCTCGACAATTCTCCTCTCCATTTGTAAGTTTTTTTTTCACCCTTTTCCTTACGAAGTCTAAGTTCTGTCGGGAGCTCAGCTTCTCTTTTCTCCCTCTGTTCATGTGTTAAATCTGGCTTTAGATAAACTCCTTTATATACCTCATCATTGTGTAGTTCTTTTTGCACTTGCAGAGCTGTATGTTTTGCTTTTTTGGTTTTCACATTTGCCTTTTCCAAGGTTTTTTAATAATCGTCTTCTGTTTGTGTCTCTGTTCTCGAATGTGATTCCTCTTTCGCTGCAGCTTCTTGTTAAAGAGGTCCTTCACAGATTTTGTTACGGCATGTGACATATATCAAAAACAAATTGTACGAAGAAACAAAAAAATGTACCCTACCTGTGACGAAGTTGATTTTGTCGTAATTGGGATATTTTCTATTAGCTATGTCTGAAAATATGAATTTGGTGAAGAAATTAGGCAGCTTTTGTAAGCTATCTATTTTACCCTGTTCAGTCCTCATTTTGTCTGACTTTATTCAATTAATTTATTATTACAGATTCAGATTTTAGAATGTATTTTACACCTCATCACCCCGTATTCGCTAAGCTGGAAACAATAAGACAATTCTTCAAGTTCAATGGTGGAAAATCAACGTTAAGGAAGACTTCATGGAAAACTGGACAACATACAATATTATAATACTTTGTGGACTGGCATATAAAGTTCTTTAAGAAAAGTGCTATTTGTGCAATATTTGTTAAGTAAAAACCTCTTATCCAACATACTTACTTAATCGTTTCAATTTGTTTTAAACATGTCATTGACCAATGAAAGTTCCATCTGATCAATTGATTTTGTGCAATGCAGAGAACTCTCATTCCAAATCTGTTTTTAAATCTGTTTAAACTGCTATTAATGTTGTTGAGAAGAATGTTTTGTTTATTCTTTTAACATACCAGTGTCCACAAGAAACCACTTTTAGCAAGAATATCATTGACCATATGAGCGAGGTAATCTTTCGTTTTACGCAAAGTGGTGTTTTACTCTGTGAACTCGAAGAAAATAGGAAGGTGTGTTCCTATCTGTTTCCCTTATTTAAGCGATTACTAGTGTTGCCGTTTTTAACCTAATATGTAGATCAAAAACCGCTGAGGTCTTACATTAGGTCAGAAAATACGGTTGAAAGAACATGTCGAGTTGAGGGTCAGCAGTATTCCAAGGACATTTTATCCCGTAGAAAAAGCATACCTTGAAATAATTTTCCTCCAAGGGATCTAAATTGTCCTTATATATTTAAATTGTTATGACAGGTTTTCTGCAAACACTTAAAAGATGCCATGTTTCCTCAGCATTTAAAAGCTGGAAGCGTTACTTTTGTAACATCTCAAAAACGGCGAGCGATCGAAAGGTGATTTGTAAGATCGTGATCATATCTATGAAGCATTAGGAAGTGAACCACTTGTAGTTCATTGTTTCTATCAAATTGGCATAAGAACTGGTGTTTTTGGAAAGTGAAGGGTTGAATGGGGTTTCCGCGTGAAGCGTGGGAGGGGGGCCACCCAACCCTGCGCCGCTTGATATGAACTCTTCGTGAACACTTTATGCGATTAATTCAAACAAACCTTACCCATCCCCTAGATTTTTAAGACCGTTATCAGACCTAGAATTATAAAGTTACTACTTGTAAAAAGCTGTAAAAGTTTCAATTGTTTCTATCAATTTGCATAAGAAATTGGTTTTGGCAAGTGAACCTTTTGAATTTGCAGGGGTGTGTCCGCCTTCCCCCTCTCATACCCCCCTGCAGCTTAATATACTGAACTCTTTTGACGCACTTTACAGGTAGTTTATTCAAACAAAAATATCAACTATAATTTTTTTCTTTTAATACCGGCGCCAGTTGCAGCCGTCAACTTCCATTTCAGTTGCCCCCCCCCTGCCTTGAGAGGGCTGATTCGCCCCCTACGTTAGAACTCAAGTACGTGGTAATAATATTTCTCGATTTCTTCACAACGATTTATTTAAAACATTTTCGGGCTCGCTGGCTCGGCCAGGTATTTAATTATTATTGTTCCTGAAAGAACTCTTTCCAGCGCATTTAGAAATAGTGATTGATGAACAATTCCCATCAACTACATTGGGAAAAAGCTGATTGCCATGATAAAAATGCAGAACTTCCGCGCTTCGCAGGGGGGGGGGGAGGGGGGGGGATCACACATCATCCCGCATCCTCCGCCCCTGCTACTGCGACATTCTAGCCCCGCTTATCTTGGCACCCCCTCTAGCCCGGCTTGATCCCGCCCTGCAGCAAACAGACGAATGAAGATTGGTCTGTTTGGAAGACTTCATTTGGCGTTTTGGGATTGATTCCAAAAGTGAAAAGATATTATATCTACACATTGGAATGTTATTTTTGCAATATTGGTATATAAAAGAGCTGTGATATGTATATAATATGCAAAAAAAACTCATTTCGCCAAAAAATGGTCGATTGGCCTGTTTGGCAAGACTCATGACGAATATACTATGGACCCTCTATAAGTAGTCAATACTCGCAAATTGTGGTGTCACGTTTTTTCCATATCGGGACCCCAATTTAAGGTTACACAGGGGTTAAACTTTTCAAATACTCCAATCATGTATGCCATGTTGTCTGTATAGTCATAAAGGATTCCAAAAATGTTATAGTTTATATCATCTATGACCATTGATTGAAGTTATAGGGTGTTATAATGGTCAATTTTCACTCGTTGCTCTTAATTTGATAAAAAATGAGAAATTGTTATCTAGCTTTAATGTGTATGAGGACTAGTGTGTAGCATCTGCAATTTGCATAGTTATCATGTTATGCGACCAAAATAATCACAATTGGCATTGACACTTCTTTGAACCTTTAACCAAGCTATACTTTTCGGTTGCCAAAGTATTAAATAACCAGAGTAACTTTCATTGTGAACCTCTGTACAACTTGAGATTGACCGTTACCATTTTAGTCATTTTGTACCCTTAACTCCAAACCAATGGTCGTAAGTGGGTACAACTATTTTTTTAAACTTATGACTAGACGGTCAAATGGCTACCTTTCATATATATTTTGGACCCCTTGTGAAACGTGACACCAAAGTTGTGAGAGTACTATGATACCAGGCAGTGACACAGGAGTGCAATGGTTTGGGGGTTTTGTATTAATTAATTATAATAGGGTTGTTTTGATATTAGTGTTGTATCGGTGCGCAGGGCTACAGAACGCATAGCTCTGTAGGCTGGACTCGTATGTTCAAGGGTATTATGTTTGATAGATAGATTATTTTGAGGGGAAAGTTTATGGAGTTTTGAGTTCTTGCACAGGTAATTTTAAACAGACGCATGATTGATATGAACTTTGAATAGCAGTGACGACCGAAAACAGTGGGCAACGGACGTGGGCCTGGGGCCAACTGTTGAGTAATTTAAGCACACCTTAAAAATGTACTGATAGTACCTGCGTGGCCTTTTGCATGGCTGTAGCATAATTACAATTTGAGTGGGTGACGACTATCGTGTTATGACTTAATGATAAGCTATGGTATTGTATAGTATAGCCAATTAGAATTGGGTGCACGACAGTCGTGAATATAGCCTTTGCCTACTCTAAATATGCTGAAAATACATTTTTATTGAAAAAAGCCCATGGGTGGATTCGAACCTGCGATACCTTTGCATTACAAATCGAGGCTCTATCCACTACATAGCGAGGGAGGATGTGGGTGGTATTGAATTTAATCCTACATCAGCTTTACGAATAATAAAACCGATAATACTATTGTGATATATAGATATACTAGATAAATAGCGCCCGCATAAGTTTGTCCGGTAAATAGATTCACCAAACATATTCGCCGGACTAGTCTGGGGCATAGTCATTCCTTGAAAAGTACCACACTAGGACTTGACTGCATGAAAATAGTCTTTACTACGCTTGAATGCATTGAAACTAGTCTTTACTACAGCACCGCATGTATAGTCTACATCTTGATCGATTTTAAACGCTGTGCCAACGGAGATACAGAATGCTTGCTGCTTTGCCGTAATTGTAGTTATAACCGGTTAACGAGATGAATAGGGTGGTGTCACGTGTCAGGGGGGTACAGGTCACGTGTCAGGTTATTCAGGTATCAGTTTGCTATTCGGGGGCCGACCGATATATATAAAGCCGACTATGTAAACAAGGTCTGTCATGACCTATCAACAAGTGTATTATTTGTTCCAAAAGGCACCGTTTATTAATTAAAACAGTACAAAATTTACCTTTTCCCTACTGATCAAAAACCGACGTACATTGACGATAATCGGTTGTTTTTTTTCCAATTGTAGGGATACGTACGTCATTTTACCTGAATCGGTCCCCCGAAGCAAAATAATAAACCAATCAATGCCGTGAAGGTAATCAATCTTTTATTTTTTCCAAAAATGGCTGTTATTACCATAATAAAATTCCTATTTAAGATTCAACATCTGTATATTTGCTTCTTTAATAATTTAATATTCAATTGTCCGCATGAATGTAAAAAAGATGGGCCCATAAGTGTCTACAAATGAAAACATAGTCAGCCGGCTAAATACCCTTACCGTGGACTGTATGAGCAGAACGATCCCCGTTTTAGTTTTATCAGGCTTACAGCCACTTGCGCGGGGCTGGGGGGTAGGCGGTCTAGAGGGTCTACTGATGTTAAACCTTTTGTTCTGCGAAGGGGGGGGGGGTGGTTGGAACTAACATCCTGAACACTTAAGTGCCCAAGGGCGGGGGTTCCATAGTACCCCAAATTGATTTTTTTTTTTTTTTTTTTTTTTTTTGGCGATTTCTCGCTTATGCAATCAAAATTTTCTCTTTTTGGGAATTGTCTGGTTTATGAATACGCTTCTATGATACAAAAAAAAAAAAAAATCGGCCCACGGCTTCATGAGAATAATAGGTTGTGTCCCCTATGACCCCCCCCACCTTGGACACTAACGGAAGGTTGAAAAATCAAGATATTTATAATTAAAACAAAGAAGTAAATCTTGGGATTTCTTTGCTTAGATATATACCTTAGGAGGCAATGTAAGTTCATAATAATAATACTTAATCAAAGAACCTTTTATATGCCAGATAGCATATTTTAACTTTGTCATGACCGTGTTCTAATGTGTAGTTATGGTAAAGACCAAGGTGACATTTGAAGTTTCTGAGGAAAATACAATGGTAATAAATTTGGCTTATTCTGCAATACTATTTTAATTGGTTATCTTGGTTAGATATAATGAAGTATTTTCTAATGAACCCCATAGTGATTGGGAGGTCAACATGAATGATGAATGTTTATGTTCCTTTTCTATTTGTGCACCCTCGATGGAAAAATGTGTTAATTAAGATGAACCCTTTCCCCCCAAGAACGGGAAGCCACTTACAGGGTAGTAGCTAGATATCTTGCAAGACCATAATAAGTATCTTCCCGTTCTGGGGGGGGGGGTGAAAAAATTCGAGTCCCGAGCCTACACTTATTAACTTCCTCTAAACATGCCATTCTTAAATAGGAACATTCGTGTTTTCAAAGTTCGGATCTGAAAACTTCACATTTAACGTTATATGATTTTAAATGGTACCAGAATACGCAATCTCAAAACTAATTAGGGCGCTTCTCTCTCTGCTTATCCTGCCAGTCCTTGTTTTTTTATGGACTTAAGCAAAACGTTTCAATGTCGTATGAGGGGGCACGGTGGTCCAGTGGATCACCGTTCGCGGCCCGCACGCCAAGTTTGTGGGTTCGCGAGCCCCGCTGGGGTCAATGTGTTGCGTTCTTGAGTAAGGCGCTTTACCTCGATTACTCCTCTCTCTACCCAGGTGTAAATAGATGGGTACCTCCGGCATTATTCATGCTGGGAATGTAACAACGTCGCTGTAGATGAGGTGTGGCGGTTCCACTACAGCAACATTATATGGTGGAGTCTGGCCCATCCGCTTCGAAAGAGAGATGGCACTCTCGTTCCTGTGTACACAGGTCCGTCCCCCCTTTACTTTATACCTTCCTTTCGTACAGCACGGAGAAATGGTGTGGCTAGCTTTGTGGCGTTTGACTTTGGAACAACAACATTGAAGGACTAGCCCCTGGTACTGTAATTGTGAACTGATGAAGACCGCACCCCAGACCGAACAATGCGTGGATAATATGGAGCTAGCACAGTGAAAAAAACAACAACTAACACCAACATTAACACATGATTTAAGTTCATGCGAATGACTCTTGTCTTTCGTTGAAAGTATACCGACGTTATTCAATTCCTTTTGACCAACTTGATAACCAGGGGTCCTTTTGTTCAAAAATGATCTAACAACCTTTTTCGCATTGTTTTTCATTTTTTGTAATGCTTGTGATAAAGATGTTACCCAAGATAACAAGCATAGTCATAATGACACAAGTTTTCCGATTTAAGTAATGAAACATGTCCATACAATAAATCAGTCTCACATCTGTTTATTGTTTTCAAAATTCAAAATCAAATTGCCCCACAACAAAGAGGATATTTGACACACTTGGCAGATTTAATTCAGACCATCACAGATATAGTTTCATCATTTCAATTGTTATTGACATATTAAAAAAGTACAGACCATTTTGAAAGGGCAACATATAAAGCCAGACAGGAGGGTTGAGTAGGCTGAAAGCCGGCTCAAAACTCCGCAAGCATTGCACACACATTGACATTTAAACATATACATAGCACAGCAATAACATATCATAAAATTGGATATAAAATATAAATAAATAAATATTAAAAGGCCCACCCTCAAAAGGACTGAAAAATAATGAAATCACCCAGTTGGAATAAAACCAGGAACCTGCCTAGGTTGACCAACATGGTCCATTATTTGAATCAAAAATATCATAGGAACCAACCGCTTGCATTACTGAGTTGATTTCAGAAGTTTTTTGGAGACCTGCTTCAAGGTTTTACTATAATTGTTAGAAACCATGAGAAAAATTGATTGAATAGCACACACTAGACTCAGTAAGAGCCCTCTGCTAACCACCTCAACACAGAGGAAGTTTATTTTTGGGCGTCATAACCCTGTTCTTGCACATCATTGGTGAGACCCGCATACTTAATTAAGCTTGCGCTCATGAGCTTGGGATGTTTGGCTTCAAAGGGTACCGTGACTCATAATGATGATTGACTTTGAGCTTTCATTAATGAGCACAGGGTGGATCCGGCCGCTGCCTGAGTTGGCAGAATGTCAGAGGCATCTTGGTTCCTGCTATTTTTTTGGCACCACGAGATCACACCACCTGAATCTTCTTTGTAATTTGATGAAAGGTAATGTGATGAAGGTATCCCGGTACACAAATGAGTGCAAGAGTGCATTTCGATAAAATATGACTTGTGGTTGGTCAAAAACCACAAACTTGTTTAAAAATACAGACTTACGGTTTTGATTAGCATGCTTTTTTTTTTTTAATTCCTATATACTTTATGGTTTGGGAATCTCCTACTGTTCCGTTGAGTTTACAATGTACATCATCTGCAAATGTACTAACCCCATGCATTAATAGGCATAAAGAAATGAGAATTTTTTGGTGTAACCTAGAACTAATTTGCTATCAATGTTTTTTCTAGCAACAATGCATTTCTTTGAAAGATCCAAATGACATACTAAAGTCCGAGAAAATCCGGTTTGCAGAAATATGTCTAATTTGCATAAATTCAAAATGGCCACCATTTCAACAGACTTTTCTTGCCCATAACTCGAGATCCAAGGGTCATGGAGATGTATTGTTGGTGTCTCTACCCATGTTTTGGGGGTCGGAACGAAACTCAAACAATGACACTAATGGCAATATGAGATGAGTGGTTTATGCTTATTTGCATAATCCAATCTGGCGGCCTTTTTGATAACTTTCTTGAAATGAGTTATGTTTACTTTGGTTTCTGATGTCCATTCTTATGTTATCAAAGAAAAATTATTAAGTTGACTATTTAAAGACACGGGACTCCAACTGATGGAAAATATCTATTTGCAATAATTTGTGGATTCCAAACTTCTTGACCATTTGTCAAAATGCAAAAAGAAAAATCTTATGAAGTTCACTTAAAGAAGTACACAATCAGAAGAAAAAAAAAAGTTTGTTCATTTTACAGGATTTAACTCGTAGGCTCAATGGCTAATTCCCTAGTAAAGGAAATTACTGAAATATTTTGAACAGCTCGGAATATGAAAAGTTCCCTTCCATGTCTATAAATCAGGCTGTTAGTAACGTTTCTGATATGCGCTGCTGAATGTATGACAGACACGTCTTAGTATACGTTAATAGTCCATGAATTTTCCGTTTATATGCTTTGAACAACTTAAAACTGATACCACGCACTTTATTAGGTTGATTGCGGTGATTATCAGGCCATTCCATCCATTCTAGCCCTCGAGGGTGTCAATGCTATTCTGTTCCCATTAGTTGGATAGGTCTTGACCATGGCAAGCAGACTTTCTATCATTAATGATTGGGAAACCTGGAGCCAGACTAAGTTTTTTCGTATGAGGTGACAGAACCGTAGATAGGTGTTTTCAAGAAGATGTTAATTGTCACCTTTGGTCAAGATTCAACGATACATGATAAAGACTGAATTCAGAAAGACATTTTTTGATGTAAACGAGACAACTTCTATTTAGAAAACGGACAATTAGTTGAAACAATTAGTGGACTACTTTAGACAACTTAAATTGTCAAATGGAGACTGTCAAATTTTCACAAAAATGATAAAAAAGTGCACCTTTTTTGGTCAATTGTTGAAAATTTTAAAGATTTTTATTTTTTTCGTTTTTTTTAAAACAAGCAAAAATTAACCAATGTTAAAGGGAATATTTGTGAAAAGTAGGATGCAAATGCTTGCTCTATCCAACAGGTACCCTGTTGTTAACACCCTTACGATGCTGCTGATTGGAACTGTATCTCTGCATCTTTCCCTTAGTATATTCCTGGACACCAAACCATACACCCTCCCACCGTTTATAGATGACCCCAACATTGTTTGTAAAAGCTATCGGTATGGGGGGAATGGAACAGATATAAGTACCAAGCTAAGAACCTTTAAAAATGTTATGTGTTTGATGAAATAGGCACACTTTAAGGAACTAACCATATGCCCACAGATTGTAAGCATATGTCGCAAAAACTAGTTTACTTTTTAAATTTGAAAATTAATAACATAGTTTAAGATTTACATTTAAAAATGCTTATGTTCTCTAGTAGCTAATGGTGGTTTTGTATGCTTTATATGTCCAGAGCTAAACCTTAGGGAATCCACTATTTGAGTCCAAGACAATATTTGGTTGGTAACATTAATTCCCCACGACGACGAAATAGCTGAAATAGCCACGCCCATTTTGGGGGGTCACGCCCATTTTGAGCGAAGTACTACTTGACTGTATTACCGAACGTTGGGCCTATAGGAGGGTTGTTGAGACCACTCAAAATGTGCCGAATGGCCACATATGGGGGCTTGAATACATTTGTATTCTAAAAGTAAGATATTTGTCAAAAACCGATTTCAGCATTTTACGCACTACAATTATGAATGAATCATTTTTTTAAAGGTTTCCCATGCAAAACACTGAAAGGTAAGTTCCCCAGACATTTGGAATTTGCTCTACCTCTGCTCAGGGATAGTTTTTGTTGGCAACTAAGGGGAGGGCACAAAACAGGTATGTTCTTAATATGGCAGAGAAAAGTTGTGACCCGTGGCAAAATTGGATAATTAGGTGACAACTTGTGATTGAAGGCCATTTGAAACGGTGTATTTTCTCACATAATAAAATCAGTTAGGACCTTGTATGGCACAGAAGCTATGACCATTGTGTCTCAACTGGGCTGTAATCAGCATTTTTTATTCCTTTTGTTTATTTTTTTGGGGGGGGGGGGGGGGGGAAATGGCCAGCTTTGCGTGGGGATGATTAATGTACGAGGTGTGGACTAAAGGTTTCAGTGGGGCATGGGATCATGGGAGTGGCAAAGACCGTCGGGGGCTCCAGAAGAAGGAGCTTCCAATGAGGTACTGGGTTGCCAAGCATAAAAAATAGTGTTATGAGAAATGTACCAATTTTACCTTTCTAATTAGCATCTCTTTCTTTCTCATAATTTTCAACAATATATTCTATCTTTCCAACTTTTCTCTCTTTTTCCACACTTCCTTCCCACTCTTTTTCTTTATATTTTTCTAGTCATTAATATTTAAATTAACATATGGTCAACCTTACCGATTTATGTTTGTGTGTGTTGGTGGGTGTGTGTGGGGGGGAGGTGGGCGGGGGCAATTGCTTCCCTCCACCATCAAGGTAAGCCACTGGTAGTGCTGCGTCAAAAATCGGGTAATGTAGCGAATTTCTCATTTGAACCACAAAAGGAAGGGCCCAACTTTTAGGGGGTGGAAATGTTCATCTCTTCCATCAAAATGGGTTGCAATATTGGCGCGAGAAACTTCTCCAGGTGGGGTTTGGGGGGTCAGCTATTCTATCAAAATGAAAAACTTTATAAACTTAAAAGGGTCGTCTCCTTTAAAATTAAATGGTATCACACATGCCCAATTTTCACGACCGGAACTTGACCTCTCTGAAGCAGGGATGATTCTAATGGTTAAGATGGTATATGAAAATGGAAAATATATTGTTCAGTTGTTTTGTTTCTTTTACCAAATATAGGTGCAAAAATTGGCAAGTTAAAATTCACGAATCTAGGACGCATCATTATGTCCAATATTATCCATTGGCTTGCTGTCTTGTCCATTTTGGATTTATGACTAATTTAAGGGAAAGAAGGGGTGTCTCATCATCACATTATTACAATTCCCTTACAATCATTGATACAGAAATTATGTGTATAGACACAATATTAGACTCCTTCTTGGGACTGCAGATTCGAGATGTGGACAAAAAATCTATTCAAAATGGCGGCCATTTTGGATTTATGCAAATTTAAGTCGAACCAAAATCCTATGCATTGGTTCCTGGCATAATTGTAGTTCAAGACCTTGAAAACATGGGGGTTGTAGATATCGAAAGAAATAATTCTGCTACGAGTCTCAGAACTCAAAATATAACACAAATCTATCAAAATGCGGCCATTGTGAATTTATGCAAATTAGGATATTTCTGCAAATCGGATTTCCTCGGACTTTTAGTATATCTTTTAGGGACCTTAAGCAAATGCATTTTTTTTAAAACACTTTTTGATAGCAATTTGTTCCAGTTCCAGGTCAAACCTCAATTTTTCTGGGCTATAAAGGTGGTTTTCTATTGTTCACTCTGAGATGTGTCTGTATTGCTAATGCTATCGGAGGTAAACCAATGTTTTTAAACATAAAAGAAAATGAAAGCAACTATCCTTAAAACATTATTAAGGTTTTACTTCTCTACAGTTTACAGACCAATTACAAAACAATGCTTGTCGTGAAGTCCTCGACAGACAATCCTGAAATCGTACGAAAATGTGCCTATTAGCTTGACGCGTAAGGAAAGAAATGGAAGTAATCTGAAATAGTTGCAAAAGAGGGATTACTGTTTCAAAGTGTTTTCCAGGGGTATGGTTTACATTCAAATTCGTAAAAAACAAGTTTACACCATGCTTAAATCATGATCTTAAAAAGGTTGCGAACAATGGTTCTCAAATATCAACAAGGAATGTAAGATTAAGTAACCCTACTGCTAGACATTGATAAAATAAACATGTTTTAACGGGCCAGGTTTGTGAAAATAACACGTTTTTTTCGCGTCGATATATTGAATTGAAAACCTGGTTATCTCGATTGAAAACCTGGTTGAAGAAAGTGGCTTTTTGAATTTTGATAAAAACCATTTTTTTTTCTCGCCGAAATTAAATCAGGTTTTGTCTCTTTTATTGTGCAAAAAGGGTCACATATGTCAGTTACGCCTATACTAGTATCTGGGGATAGGATATCTGAAAAATTGAAACCTTTTTGTGAAATCCGTTATTGTGAAAGATATAAGATTGCCAGAACATACCTGAAAGAAATTTTGACCCAAACATTCAAATTCTTCAAAGGGCATAACACTTCTTGACAAAACCGCCAACCGGGAACTTACCTCGACGTCTTTAAGTAAACACTCGTAACGGTCGGATAAAACGTACTTAAGATCAAAGATCACAGATAAATGCAAAAAAAGACATAGACAAAGAAGGAATTCGAAGGGGAAGGTTACTGCTGCAATTGCAGGTGACTCTTACATAACATCAATAACCGTAGCATTAACATAAAGGAACAAAAAGGACAAGGATAGTTGAAATGAAGAGGCTTGCTCTGAAATCTTTTCTCACCTCCGATCCGGTTAAAAACATCTGCAGCTAAAAATAATCTGCCGCAACTCAACATACAATTGAATTTGGTAAAGATGTAGTAACCAGAGATTCTTCTTTTATTAGAACCGACCTTATTTTCAAACATACGACCAAGAGAAACAATTCTTAAGACGTGATTGTTGAAGCTTTTGAGGAAAGAACTAAGAAAAGTTGTGATTTGGCAGATATCATCAGTTAACTGTATTCTTAGTGCGTATAGAACGCAGATAATGCTTGTTTAACGCTCGTCTTACCAAACCTTTGGGATTCGTTTTTAAAGCAGCGAGTTTATGATTCGGATACAAGTGGACAACTACATCCTGTAACACTACATTTAGAAAGTGCAAAGTTAAAATGAAAACGGTTTGGACAAAACATTGGAAACGAATTTCGAATTGGCAACAGCAATTATTTGTAAACTGGCATTTTCATCCACCCGAAAGGCGTACATTAAGTTTGCGTCAATAGGAGAAAGGAGTGAAAGACCGGATGTTGCAAAGGCATTCTGTCTTCCGGGCATTATAAACGGCTTGCAACACGTTTGCACACTACACCGGTGTTTCGTTTGCCGCGAAACTTCACAGATTTATTCTGGATGTGTGTCATTTGGATTTAATGTCATTGCTACAAGGTAAGATTAGTTGGGTTTTTAACGTGTGGAAGCGATTTATAGGCGATTAAAAAATGTATATTAATGACGTTCAGTGATATTTTGTATTGACGTCATTATTTGTACTTAGATATTTGTGTTAGTTTTATGCACATTATATTACCTTCAACTTTTCTGCAAGGCCTAATGTTAAAATGTAATGCATTGCAAAAACCTTGTGAACTTTAGCGTTCGAATGTTGCCAATGGTCTTTTGTCAAATGTTTTCAATTGCAACATTTATATCATATTAAAATGCATGTTTACTACACTCCCAAAAATGTTGACGTTAAAAAGGGTCCACAACCTTTCGGTTGAATAAATTATAGTCATTCGAGTTGATTCGTTCGTCCCCTGGAGTTTTGGACATATTCAATTAAGTCGGAGAGGGAAAATGAAAGACTTCAAATGCACGTGCCACACCGGATTCTCTTGGAGGACACTCCGGTTAATTATAAGTAACTCAACTGCCACTAAAATACAATTTCATTAATGTATGGAACGCACACAATAGTGTTTTCAGGCCTTACCGATCTCACAATAACATGATTAACAGAAGTCCAGGCGCCTCATTGAATTTTTTTCACCTCCGCAAGAATGGTACGGGATGGTCACATATCAGATGAATCGGGTATAGTTCAAGTTTATCAACGTGACTAAGATGTAGTTATTTTACAGTGTACCTCTACAGTTTGGTCGATTACATTTGAATGATTTAATCAAAGTTTATTGTTTGCTCTTATTTTTTTTTTCAACCAGAATATTGTGACTCTCAACATGGCAGATTTTTAGGTACATTGAATCTTAGCATGAACATTTATTTGCTAAAATGATCAGAAAAACCTCGTCTCTTACCAAACTTTTTTGTAACAGGTTTACGAGGGGTGGGGGGTGGTTACAACCCACCCTCGAGGGAATTTGTTTATAAAGCACCCGATGCCTTTGATTTTGACTACCAATGTATGGCTATGGTCCTCCTCGTTCCATTGATCACCAAAATAAGTAACATAGTAGGCGCGTCACATGGCGTTCATTATCAAGTCCGCTAGTCGGCAAAATTGGCATTTTCGACGCCGAAAATAGGCGAAAATCCAAGTTTGCCACGCTAAAAAAATAGCAGGAATATCGGTTTTCATGCGGTTTTATCTCTAATGATGGCATTTGGCTAGTTTTACCATAAACATGAGTTTAGAGTCTTTAATGTGTCCATAATATTTTCAAAAATGACCACATAAAATATCCTTGGGGGCAACCACCCCCCCCCCATACCCTTCCACTTTGACAGCATACCCTTACCCCGGTGAAGGTGCTCACATTTTTCGCTAAAATAACCGGAAAGGAGGAAAGAAAGTTACCTAGAAGCTTTTGACGAAAGTTGTTAGCATTTTAGCGCAACGGGGCGAGCGAATTCACGAGGGGGTGGTAAACCCCCCCCCTCCCCTCTTGGTAAGACGAGGGTAAGTTGATATATGGCGTATGAGCGATGTGGGTTTTGACGGTTTTGCATTGTACAAACATTACAGGCATGTTGTTGTAGCATTCTAAATCCAAACTATAAAGTTTATGGTTCAGTACTTGCAATATATTGCCTATTTTCAATGTCACAATTCACTTGAACAACTGCCTTTCTAGACACCATATTGAATGTCTTCGCATTAAAATAAATTCTCATGGAACTGATAACGGTGTTTGAGTGTTTTCATATTTCCGTGACGCCATACAAAACAAATTTGGAAACATAGATGTAACACGTTCACAAATGAACGTAATCCGTTCCCCCTCGCATTCCACTCAAATCCGCAGTTACAAGTTTGTATTTCCTTAATACAAACCATATTTCTGTTCACATCATTCCTTAACATGTATAAAATATACTCATAATAAAGCATGCGATTCAGAGAAGGACAACATGAACACGTATCCTATACGTTGCGAAACTGGTTTCCTCACATCGTTTGCATTAAACCAAATGTATATGTCTTTCAAAAATTGACTTTTTTGTCCCACGCTTCATTTTAATTTTTTTTGTGAGAAAGGAAAAAAATGGGGAGACGGAGGGAACCCCTGGGGAAAGTTATGAGAAAAGATAAAGAGGAAATAAAACAACAAGAAACCTTCCTTCACGACACTATACCTAGAGGGCTACCAACAATACCTGTATTATCATTCTTAATATCATCAGGTAATATTTAATAACCACACGCGCGCAACGAAAATAGACTCGTAAAACTAATAAACCATGTGCGAAATCAACTAAAAACTCAAATACTCGGTATACAACAAGCCCGTCATCTATTGTCCATATAAATACGGCCATAACCAATGAAATTGCAAGAATCTTCACGCAAGTGTTTATAAAAACACAATAAAGATTAATAAAAAACATAGCCTACAGAATAGCTTTCGACCGACTAAACCATATTATCAATTCGATCGTAGATTTTTTAATCAATGTAAATAATATAAAGAATTTATCGATCGAAAAAGGGTTTTTTCATCTAGGAGCGAAGTTTAGAAAACGCCTGTTTTATTATACTGCAATAATGGTTTTCGATTCGAAAACCCAGTTTTAATTCGAAACCAGGTTTTCCTTCGAAAAATCCGTTTCCAGTCGAAACCGAAAACAAAACGGGCTTTTTTTCTCTTTCTTTGTGGCAAATTACTGGCCATTGCGCTGACACTTTCCGGCACATCCTTAACACGATATTTATTCGTTGTGATAACTGCTTCATACTCCTACGCATATCGACAGTAAAATGGACAACTAAAAAAATTGCAACATCCAATGTTATTTTGTGTCAATACATACACCCTTTCAATTACATGGCTATATTCTGGTCTGAACGTGGTGTGCATATTATTTCGAATAGTTCTTCTGAGTGAAAACCGGCTACTCCAAGCGACAGACCCACCAATGTAAAGACGCCATAATTAGATTTCCGCTATAGAGGTTAAGGTTCATTTTTTTTTTTTAATAAACCTCAGTCTGACATTTTTTTTCGTTTTGTTCCACTGATTGTGACATTTGTTTCTCCCCTGCCAACAGATTTTTTTTCTCAATCCTCTTCTGGTAACATGTCCTGCCACTTTGGTATTTTTTTTTCATATTACAGATATTGCGTTTTGATATACACACGAGTTGAATGCAATTTAAACACTTTGGAGATGATAACAATCAATTTCCTTGTACACTTACGGTGTTCAAGATGGCGTCCAAAATGACCGCCAAAGTACAAAATTAAAGAGAATTGGATATGTAATATCAAACATGTAATACATTGGGTAAATTCGTATTGCTGTACACATCATCGCACGGGCAGTAATTGGTAAAATAATACCCACAATTCTACCCTCTCGGCCTGTTCTGCCCATAAGGCCACTGAAGTCTTAGTGGATTATCCGCCAGAATGCCACTAAAAGGCTCAGGTGGTGGAAGCAGCCCTGAAAGGTGCGTATGTTCCTTCTATCGTATGCCCTAAAGGCCTAGCTCTCACCTGACCTAAACGCATTACAATTAGAAAGAAATCAACTTCTACTCGCCCTCTGGCTCCAGATGTTCCACTTCGACTCGTCAAGAGATAGAAGCATCAATAGTCATCTGCCCCGCCTTATCAATACAACTCAGGTACACTGTTTGGACCGTTATGGGGTCGACTACTGGCAGCACCCAAGATGTCAGACAAGGCAGCTCCAGAGTATTGGGTGCGAAAGGGTAACTTGAAGCCCGGACAGCGAACCATTCATCCGATTTTATATTTTGCGTAGGCACTCGGATGACATGTGTCACGTGTAACAGGTCTAAAAGACTTCCCGACGTTATGAATGATTCCTTAATCATCCGGTTTTTCGTGGTACGTTTAAGATAGGCGAGAGAAAGATAGAGAGAACGCGAGATTAAATGGTTTGGGTGAAAAGATCAGGTTTGTTTTTCTTACGTGTCCTGCAATATGGAGATGGGCCGATTCAATGATCAAGACCCTGAACCTCCCCACCCTGCAGCCACAGGCCTGCCATCTTGGTGTTGGTGGAATAATTGGCGGCGCAATAAAGGCGTAATATGGGTCACATCCCGGGAGGGGAAAAGTTCCCGGTTTTGAGGCAGATTTTCCCGGTTGAAGGTGGTTTTCAGGCAGCTTTTCCTAGTGGGAGGTGAACATTTTCGGTGAGCAGGCAAATAAAGTAGATTTAGCATGATTTTTAAGCTTTTTCAAAGCTCTCTGGGGTGGCAACCTGTCCCCCTGCACCCCCTGGTCTATTAAACTACTGCGGCACACTGGGAGGAGGTGCGATTCCACTGACAACACCCTGACCTTGGGTCCGCTAATTTAATTTCTGAAGCATTCATTTCCTGAACTTATTAATCTTTAATCATGTTCTTGATGTTGTTGTTTTTGGGTGATTTCTCAAATCATCTTCGTCCTTGAATATGCACATCCGCCACCATTTTGATTTTCTTTTCTGAAGATATTGTTTTTTTGTTTTTTTCATCATAAAATAAGACGTTCCAGGAGGATACAGTAAACGTTGCCTAGGGCGTCACGGTAACCATGTTATATTGCATGTTACTACTCATGCGTAGTGACATTGTTGTTCTCGGAGAAACAAAACAAAACCAAAAGAGTTGTTTTACGTCCAATGACTATGTTCTTTAAACATTCAGCTCCAAAAACCACCCTACGCCATGTGTATACAAGCACATTTTAACAAGGACATTACAAAGTCACCATTTTGGCAACATCGAACGATATCGAGATATATAATTATTTTATATTAAAGTGAAAAAGAAATAATTCTGTCAAAACGTTTTAAACGCTGTAGAGGACAGTAAATTATGCACGTTACCCTTTCCCCCGAATATGTCCCCATTAAATTGTAAATTTTCATTTGACCAGCTGCCGTGCTCACTTAAGTAAGATATTTTGTCTTGTCAGAAATGTCTTTTGTCAATGAGATAGGTAAATACACGAAATATATGCCTGGCAATGAAATAGTATGAGAGGTAAAATATCTAGAGGCCGTAGGACGCAGTTTTGTATAATAAATGTCAAAAGACAATTCTTGTCCTGTTGTTCAACCGAATTCATCATAATATTAAATGTAGTAAAAGTACAACTTCAGAACGTTGACCCTTTATGTAAACACACACACACTTGGGCATACGGAAGATATAGCTGCTGATAAACAGGATTATCTGCATCACTAGTTTGTAATCGTTCTTACCACCTGCCCCACAATGAATGCGTGTGTCATTGTGTGTGGATCTGTGTGTGCTTTATTCCTCACAAGTTCAACGCATTCTGAGTAGCTTCTGAGGGGTGAGCGCCTTATAGGCCCTTACGAAACATCTGTTTACTTTATAGTCGGAGAGATATGGTCCAAGTTATGGCCTGACCATAAAGTCAAGTATGGACACATTTTTTTTACTGAAAATGATAGAATAGGGTGTGTAGAATGAGATAGGTATATACAATCAAATTTTCCTATAACAGGCTTTCAAAAGTGATAGTTTTGTCCAACCTTGGCATTGAAGTCTCCAATGACTATAAGGTGTTATTTCTTGTGGCTTTTCCTGGGGTGTAACAGTTGTGTGAATGTCCATAAAACTCACCACTTTCCTCTTCAATGTTGTGGTATAATGCTTTAATGCGTTGAGGGTGCCGTCCTCTTCAATTGATTTAGCGTTATTATCATTGGAGAGACTCTCTCAGCACCGCAACAAGGTTGTGAGATAAGTAGCCCTACACTTCCTACTGATTCCATCTTTCTGATGGATAACAAATTGTAAATTCATCTTTGTTGATCATTTGTCAGTGATGCTCACAGAGTCCAAGGATGGTCCCTTCTGTTGAACCCCCTGGACTCTCAAGGAGCATATCCTCCATTGTATGTTCGTTTCTTGAAGGTCCTGATATTCCCGTCCTTATGAATATTAACCGGAGCAGCCTCAACAATAGGTTGTTTCGAGCAGCTTGGGCGGTCTTCATGGGAGGAAATATTTGTCAAAATTAAATCACTTACGTTTAGATGATTTATATGTTATCGTTGTGGGTGCCGCTTTGGTAGCTGAAAAGTTGGCAACGAATCATCCGCCTGACCATCTAGCACCCTTGCTGCACACCGGGCCTCTGGGGGGGGGGGGGGGTGACATCAAAGGTTCTATCTCTCATAGAGGTTTTATGAGCTGCTTTACATACTGGGCACTCGTCCCGTCACCTCCCCTGGTTCCGGGTGAGATGTTTGGTATATACATTGGATGGTTCACGCGTCTCAATGCTTTAATTGCATTCACCCCGATATAATGAAGTAATAATATGGTGACCATAAAATCTTTTACCCCAAAATGAAAGTGATATTATTACACTTTCTAATTTTAATCTTTGTTGATTTTATTTTAAAATCTAAAGAATAGGTATTAGCCATCTTTCCTGGAAAAAAAATATTCATTTGGTTTCAGTGTTTTTCAAGATATGATCCAAACGAAAAACTGAGTTAGCAAACAAGACTTTGTTCTATGGGTATTTCACGATTGAATGAGAAGTACCATCATTTGTTTTGGGCAACCGGGGCTTATTAACTAAATCATAGCATTCAGTTGTGTAAATACGCCGTTTTATGTCTTGTGTCAGGGCGGGCTTTAAAAATCTAAAATCATACTTTATAGCGTGCAGTTGGGCTTAAGCCAGATATCTTTCTGGAACGAGAACTTTAAATATTCACATAGTTACGACACCTGAATTTACGCCACAAACCGAGCCTTCGCCGTTAAGACATTTCTACCCACAAACTGGTAGCTATAATGTAGCGTGCAGGCGGCTATGCCAAACAGGTTCCCTGATGAGAGTCCACCAAGCCTGCTATCTGTTTGAAGCAGAGGGAACTTTGAAAACGGTCAGAAAGGACGAAGCGGATGGCTTAGGAGCGTCAGAAACCTGCGAACTTCAGCGTGTAAGACAGGAGCTTCGCAACAACCCACGCGCAAGTATGAGGAGAAACCGTGTCGCAAGTATCTCCAGATCTTCACTTCAGCGCATCGTTAGTGATGACATCAATTGGCATCCATACAAAATTGTGAAACGCCATAATTTGGATGCAGGTGATCCTAAACGTAGGCTGGCGTTTGCAATTGGCTAATCAACAGACCACGGCGCTTTTTTTGTGGTTGATGAAGCCAATTTTCCAATGTCTGGCTCAGTGAACTCTCAAAATGTGAGAGAGTTAGCCCAAAAGGGAACCCTCCCAATGATTTTTGTCTACGACAGACCTAATGATCGCAGGAAAATTGCAGTTTTAGCAGCTGTTACAGGTAACAATAACCTAATTGGACCCATTTTTATTGAATGGAAATTTGAATAGTGCCGGTTATCTCAATATCATTAATCAACATTTGGAACCAGAGTTGCGGCGCATTTTTCAGCAACAAAGAAATGGAGCAAATCGTCGTGCCTGGTTTCTTCAAATCTTTGCACCAGCACACAGGTCTCTAATGGTTAGAAACCGCCTTCAGGAACCCTTTCCAGATCGGATCATTGGATTAGGGCATGCGGTGGAATGGCCCCCTCGGTCACCTGATCTAACTCCGCTAGATATTTGGCTATGGGGTGATGTAAAAGATAGAGTTCACATGAGGGTCCCCCCAACACATTACCAGAACTACGACGGCGGAAAAACGATGCATTTAACGCAATTAGGAAAACGCGTGTAACATCAAGAGCTGTTCAACACATGCACTCCGGGGCTACCAAGTGCATCGCAAGTCAGGGAGGACATGCGGAAGATAGAAACTAAAAGTAACATCCTTACGATGAATTACTTTTGATGATGCAATTTTTGTTCAACCATGCTTAAGAAAAAAATGATGCTCCGTGGATAAATCTGTTTTGCTGACGTATTGTTCAGTGGGACATATCTTGAGAATCACTCAACCAAAATGAACAAAAATTTCAGGTAAGATGCTCTATTACCAATTCTTTATGATAAAATGAAATCCACAGATATCAATTTACAGAAAAAATATTTTATTTTGGGTAAAATTTTTATTGGGCCACCCTGTATATCCTCACACGTACAACTGGTTTAGTATCTTTTGATGGCCTTACAACTCGCCGTCACGTTTATGCTGTGGTCATGCTTGTGCCCACACTAGTACTTGGAACTTCAGATGCGCTGTCTGATATCGATGTGTTAAATTCTGTAGACGTTTGCATCCATCTGATGCTGTGTGTGAATACTGTAGCATAAAGTGCATCAGCCTCATTTTGAATGTTTTTTAGTGTAACTGTACTTTAGCATCTTGAAATCGATTAAAGTAAGGGTTTTCTCATCAATAGACCAGTTAACATCTTATCTCACTTCTTTTGTTGCCTGCGAATCCATTCCTGCGAATCGTTATGGCCCATACATGTAGTATTAAAACTCTAATAGATACAATTCCCAGTGTGTAACAGTCAGGCCGACCTATTTCAAGATACCAGGCCCTAGCATGTTTACAAACATTGCTGTTAACTGGTCTATATGATTGAGGGAAAATGGTTTGTACAGAAAAGACACCTACTTAAGCTAAAGCAGAAGAAGCTAATGATGCAAGAAGTGATCTGCATCATTGGGTTTTGCAAATGGTGCTCTCTCCTTGCTAGTCAGATTTGATCCTCGTCTGAAAGTACGCTCTGGTTAGCTGGATAGGCAATTGCATTTAGACCGTAGTAGCGTGAACGTCGAAGTTGCGCAGACAATCGCGTGACGACGACATTGATGATGACGATGATGATGATGATGATGATGATGATGATGATGATGATGATGATGATGATGATGATGATGATGATGATGATGATGATGATGATGGACGATATCCTGACATGATCCCATAAGACGGAGTAATGCATAAGGGATTTTTTGGTCCATAGTCATCTAACGTTGCTATAAAAAAAATACAACGGCGATGACGATGTTAGTGTGGATGGTCTGGGTATTTTGTCTCTCAGAAACACCCAAGAGTACATAACTGCTTATAAGTTACACTCTCCCAAAGCGTTTCCTTGGTCAGTATTCAGCAATTATATTATTGCGTGGAACATGGAAGGGATGACTGACTGAGTGATCCGTGATGGATAAAACGTAGATAAACAAACGCTGACATTGACAAACATTATAACTACCTTCATAGACAAGCAATTACGATAATGCAACAGTTCTATCGGAGAAGACACTTCTATTAAAAACTGATCTTAGTAGCTCGTTTTAGTAGTTACAAGAACACGTTTCGTTTTTATGTGATCTGCTTCAAAGAAAGTATCCATACCCAAATTTAAATAGTAGCTCTATACATGTGATGTTCGCAAGAAAATGTTCAATATAATTTTAAATACCCCCTTTTGGTATAGGTATCTTAGCATACCCGATAAGTAATAAAAGCAACCTAATAAGGACAAAATCGGATGTTTGAGTCATTACGCTCCGTACGGACACTTACTAGAGCACGTAATTGAATGGCGATTCTTATTTTTAAACACTGCTGTTTTCTTCTTTTTCTGCATCTCTTTCAGTAGGATAAATAACTTAGGCGAATTCTACTGACTCATTCTTATGGTGTTCAAGCATTCCCTACACATTTCAAATAATTTTACTTTTCCAGGTGATCCGGTAGTGTCTTTAAGTGTTCATGAAAATGGAAAGGGGATTGCCAAATTTCTGAAAATAAGAGTGACGTCATATTCATAGTGACGTCATAATGGGAATTAGCAATATGTGGGGTGTGTTTTCTTTTTAAAGTTTTGTATTGATTAAATAAAATGACGAAGATTAAATATAGCTCACTTTTAACGTACTAAGATACATTTCTTATGTATTTCTTTATTTCATCACCCTCCTATATTTAAAGAAAATATTTTAAAAATTAACCACCCCCGTGTGATTTTGGTACAGGGTAGCTTAGACTTCTTTCCATCGGTATCAAAATAAGTACCAACATCTCCATTATTACGTCACTGACGTGACTGACTGTCATATGTTGAGGAAAGTATGAAAATACTGAATATAGGGTGGAAAATTATATTTCGCAATTTTAGCGACTCAAAAACATCATTGTAGCTCTAAAATGCTGTCATTGTAAAAAAAAATTGTCATTTCCCATCAAGTAGAGCCAAACACCGCATGAAAATCGGATATTCTAACATGTTTGGCGAAAAATTGAAATTTTCCCTATGTGTGTCTATGGAAATTGACAATTTTTCTAACATGCGAACTTTATGACGTCATTGTGACGTAGTGCTAGGCATGTTGGTACTCATTGACATCAATGGAAAGAGGAGGACCATATATATCTATTGGTACCAAAATCATGTGCTTCTTTCCATTGGTATCAAAATAAGTACGTACATCCCCATTATGACGTCACTATGGCGTCATATAAATAATAATAATAATAATAATAATAACAGTCTTGATATAGCGGCTAATGCAGAGGCCTCTAGGCACTTCACAAAAAACGGAGCAGAAACCCAATTATCATAATCCCAATCCAAAATTTATACAAAAATAGAAAAAATTATACTGTAAAACAACAGTGGACATATTATATAACATCCAATTATAACCAATTCAACTAATTTTGTTAGGATATATTTAGGTGAAGAAATCAAACACCCATATCTATTGTGAACCAAACATATAGAAGAGAAAGACAACCAGTTGCCTCCCATATTAAGAACATATGGGATACACCCGAATCGTCGGCTGTGATGATAGTGGTATTTGTACTCACAGCATCGGTGAAGTTTCGATCTTCCTGGATTCAGATGAACTCGACCCAGTGGCGGATCCAGGCTTTTTGGAACGAGGGGGAGTGGAATTGGCTGCCTAATAACACAGCATAATGGCACCGCAGTGCCGGGTTGTGGTGCGGTTTTTTCTGAGGGGCGTCTATCGCAGAAGCCATAAAGGTTATATAACGTATTGCCCGCAACAGCGTTGCGACCAGTTCGACAACGGCGTTTGCGAGAAATTAGCAAACGCGTTGCGGCTCGGCCAATTAGAACGACGAATTTCTGTGACGTATTTCAAAAATTAACCCACAACGCGTGCAACGTATCTAGCAACGCGTTGTGGGAACTCAAACGCGTGCACGCCTTCACACCGCGTTGCGAACTTCACACGCGTTGCGAACTTCACAACGCGCAGCAAGCTTCACAACGCGCATAGGGTCATAACGGGATTGCCCGTAAACGCGTGGTGAAGGTTGCAACGCGTTGGAAGGTCGCAACGTGTTGTGAGCTTTATATTTTTTGAAATACGTCCACAAATATCATGATTTGATTGGCCGGACACACCGCAACCGCGTTGCCGAAATGTCGCGTTGCCGAAATGTCGCAACGATTTGCCGAAATGTAGCAGACGCGTTGTGAATTTTGCGGCAATACGTATTCCCCTTATGGCTGTGGACCTTAGCAAAGCGTTGTGAAGCTTGCAACGCGTTGTGAAGCTCGCAACGCGTCGTGAAGGTTGCAACGCGTTGCAAAGTATCTAGCAACGCGTTGTGGGTCTATTGTTTTAATACGTCCACAGAAAATTCCTTTTTAAATGGCCGAGGTCGCAAACGAGTTGCGAAATGTCGCAACGCGCGATTGCTATTTTTTCGCAACGCGTTGCGCAATACGTAAGGCCTTATGGCTTGCGATAGGCGCCCCCTCCTGCACGGAATTGGAGTCGAAACATATTAACTTGGATTTCAATTTAAGATTATCGAATTTGATAATCTTGAATTATAGAGCGAAATAACCTGCATGCTTGGGACAGCGAGTGTTCCATATATTCTCTAAATGTAAACGAGTGAAAAATTCACTTCCAAAGAGTGAAACTCCGCAAAACACCCCAAAAATGAGTGGTTTGTACGTAAAAGGTGTTGTCATTCGTTTAACTCTCCAAACGAGTGGAAATCCACTCTGTTTGTTCCACAAGGGTCTTTAAATCGAGCGACAAGCTTTAAAGGAAAACGTCATGTAGTTTCGCGTGAAAAAAAATACCATATAGGATGAGATACGTGAAAAAAGCTGTCAAGGGGGCGGATCCCCACCCGAAGCCTTTTAGGAGTTAACACGAATGATTTTGACTAAACATTAAGGGAATAGTCTGCGATGATTAACTGACTTCGACATTAACCCAAGGTTCTTCTAGGCGATTATTATATATTTCTTGGTGTATTTCTTGGTTGCTCAATACATGAATCGCATCACATTAATCACTAGAGCACAATTTATTGTTTGGTTGTTTGTGTTGGGTGCGTTTTGTTTTTGTTTTTTTCCGCAACTCCTTAATGGACTTCTACTGCCTTTACGTCCGTAAAGGAGAGATAACGCCTTTGCGTCAATTAAAGCCGGTACTGCCACATTTCACAAAATATGAAATTTCTTAAATTTGCTTCAAAATGAGAGTCTAGCCATTGGACAGCACTGAGAAATTTTACACATAAAAATAACCCCCCCCCCCCCACGTACCCTAAAACAGAGAGGGACAGTGAGGGTAAAGACATCCAGGTTATTTGTAGGCCAACTTTTAAGTTTTCCATAAAACAATCAACAAAAGTGTAATTGACATGAATCTTTTTGACTGTACTCACTGCCATATAAAACCACAAAGGTTTATTAGGCCGGTCAAACAGTGCGCATAGCGTGAGAAACATGCATAGGGAGTGCGTTTTTTTTGTTTAAAAGCCATTTTCGTCGTCTGCTAATTTAACGTCGCGGGCGGCGTTAAATTATCTCATCGTTCTGTTTACCATAAGGAAGTGATTTGGTCTTAATCATTTCGGGTGGAGGGCTGTTTTAGATAAAGATTTACAACATGACAAATAAATATCGTTGAAAAATATTCTTGAGGGCGCACTATTTTTTCAAATGTGCAGTGTCTCTTTAAATGATTTTCTGGAAAAATCTGCATCCAGGAAGCTACATTTTGTCTTTACGCCTCCTCTGGGGCTAGGCTATACACTTTTTATATTTTGCAATATGCATCGGCGCCATTTTGAATTAACGGTCAAGATGGTTTCCCCGACAGATAAGAACTATCATTCTATTAAGATGTGTATAAAAATATAGTTTGAAGTCCACACTTCATTGATGTTATGGGCCATCTTGTCAAGGAGATCTCGCTTTTTATGATATTCATAATGACGCCGGCAGCCATTTTGGATAAGGTCGAGGTGGTACAAAAACAAAGGAAGACTGTTTTGTTATAATCGTGATCCCAGAAATAGGGAAAAGGCACCCCGTTTTATTATTTTCGCAAATCTGAATCAATACTAATATGACTTTTCTGATTTTCAATATGGCGTTGGAGGCATTTAGAACCAAAAACACCAAAAATGGGATATTAAAAAAACAAACTTTCTACACTTCTGAGAGGATAGAACTATTGTTTTTTCCTTTAAATTGGGTTACCGTAAAATCCACTAAAGAAAACAACGCTTCAACCAAATGAGCACGGATCCTAGGTAAATATGACTTTACCGAGTCTTGAATGGGAACTTCTAAAGGCTAGCCTAAACCGCGGTTTGCTGCTACTGCTTCAACTATTACTGAAGAGATGATGTATGTGTCAAACAGCGTGGCTCACGTACCATGAAGGTTTCGTGAAAGGATGGGATGTATATTTTTAGAACATTAGATTATGTTCTATGACATTTCAGTCTTGATGGCATTTTCAAAATAAATCTAGATAAATATAAAAGGCTAACAATATCTCGTTAGTAATATATTTGGTTACGGGATATTAAAGTGCACGAGATCTATATGCGGCCCATTGGAAACTGTTTTGTTAACAATGGAGATATCCCAGATGGGGACCAATATAGTCTAAGGAGTGTGTTTAAACCTACCAAATTAACAAATTTTAGTCTTGTATTTATATGTATCATCCATAAATTAATATAAATGTATTATAAAGTTAAGTATCTGGAACATGTTTTTGATCAACCATATGGATATTTTTTTATTTGTTGTATCAGGCTTAAAACTTCAAGATGTGGTTCAATTGATAACAAATAAATAAGCACTTTAAAATTTAAATGAAGTCATTGCCCCAATCTTTTTGCATTATAAGCCATGTTGTATGTATAAGCAGTTTTGGTATGAAAGAAGGTGTTCAGAAGAGTGTTTATAAGTCAGACAATTACAAAATAAAAATCGGCAGTCAAATTATACTCTTTAGAAGCATCAGGGAGAAACGGGCTTTTCATCAGTGGTTGGTACACTATGGTGTTGTGTTTCTGAACTCAACCTGTGTTAAGTGATGTCTTTACTGTTTTAATAAATAAAGTAATTACCCGAATTAGATTATATAATTAGTGAAAATAATTGAGAGGACGGAATTTGTAGAGGCATTCATATACATCACCAAGCAGCAGCTGTTTATGTGCAGTGTCATATCTTCAAAACAGGAGAAAATATCTCATTCGATAGCAAGGTTGTTGACATCATTATTTTTGACCAACTCTACATCTGACAAAATAGCCTTGATCAAGGCTTTCTGCAATTTATTTTTCATACTGTATTGTATTATTGCATTTACTCTCATTTATATTGATTGGCATTAATTTTCACACTGTATTGCATTATGGATATTTGTTCTCAATTATTTTGAATAATGTTTTGCAGATTTAAAACCAGTGCTTTAGCATTGAAGGGGCTACTCTGTTTAGGAAAAGAACAAATTAACAAATAAGTTGGTACACTCGCTGGGTGGTTTGCTGTGCACACTGGATCGAGGATCCTACTTGTCAGGGTATAAAACCAGAAATACCCATTGTGGTCAGGGTGTAGTGGTTAATCAGGGCGATAGCCTGATCAAACTACTTCGTGTTTTATCTGTATAAAACTCCTTATAAATGCGAAAAAAGCCTGACAGACTGAACAAAGCGCTCTGCCTGATTTGAACTTATTGAACTTGTTAGTGGAGGCATTGAACATAGACCAGGTGAAATTGGGAGACATCAAAGGAAGTGCTTGATAGAGTGAATTCTCGTCCATGATATTGATATTTCTTGTTTAGGAGTTGTATATCGCTCCACTCCTCGCATAATTCTGTCTGATAATGATCTGTGACATTATTTGTATATTGGATATGTGAACCCAATGACATGAAGTTCGTTAGAGCACCTGAACAAGTCTTCTGATCCGGATAATGTCCTACTTGGGCACATATATACCTCCGGGGAAACAACGTATCCTGTCCGTAAACGGACAGAAATTACCGCATGGTGGCCAATAGGCATTAACCCTCGTTTACCAAGGGAGAGGGGAGTGGTTACCTAGTGAACTTCGCTCCGGTGCGCTAAAAGCCCCAAAACTTTCGTTAAAAAGTTCTAGGTTATCATTATTCATTTCCTTTCCGGTTATTTTGCGACAAAAATGTGAAGGCAGCACTTCAACGGGGTTAGGGTATGCCGTCAAATTCGAAGGGTAGGGGGTGGTTGCCACCCAAGGATATTTTATGGCTTGCATTTTGGAAAATATCCTGCACAGTATGGCTCTAAAACTCTTGTTTTGTAAAAACTAGCCAATGTCATCATTTAGAGCGAAAAACAGTATGGATAATGCGGATATTCCTAAGTTTTTTAGCGCAAAATTGGATTTTCGCCTATTTTCTGGGAAAAATGCCAATTTTGCAGGGACTCGAGGGGGATCTTGATGACGTTCATTGTGACGCATACTAGGTATGTTGAGTACTTATTTGGTATTTCAATGGAAAGAGGAGGACCATAGCTTCCCAGTATCAAAAGCATAAGCATAGGGTGCTGTAAGCATATTCTCGAGGGGGTGGTAACCCCCCCCCCCTTGGTAAACCGTGTTACAAAAAAAGCTTGGTAAGACGGGGTTAATATGCATTATCAATAAACATTTTTAAAAAACTTAATCTTCTCAACCTTTGTTGTGCTAAAGTATATCAATTGGGATAGCAATGAGCAATTGATAGCAAAGGGTGAATGAGCATGTTTGTTTCTCCAAGTGTTATACAAATATATAAACTTGGTGGAATTCGTCAATTACAGTGTGAGTCAATAGAAAAACCCTAATCCAGGAAAGAATTTTTCTTCAAAGGGTAAACGTTTATTTTGGCTTAAATGTTTTCTATGGTGTTTACAGGGATAACAGGCTATCAGAAGAAGATTTTTATTTGGTGGCTTTCGGACTTTTGCGGAGGAGACTTCAAAATTATGTTTGGCCGATTTTAGCCACACAATGCGGAGAGGTTGACAAACCGACCTATTTCATAATACATTATAGCAAAGACAATCACACATGCAATTTCACGATGGTATCGATTTTTTTCTCGACAAAAACATATCAGTTTGAATATCTAAAATGGTCTTATTATATAACATAATATAAGAAAATATCTTCAACAAATGGAAATTACCATTTTAAATCATAAAAAAAGAGTCTCTAAGCAAAAAGAAACTTTTTCTCCAAAGAGTCCAAATGACACTAAATAAAAGTTTTCTGACAAGCCTGTTATCCCTCTTTATAACCAAAGAGCAAACATTGAGCAATATAATTCTACTATTTAATTAATTTTTATTCTGAATGTAGTTTTTTTGACTCACACTGTAGTTATATCCGCACTTTTAGCCATTAGCATATTGTCAAATCCTCCTGTCACTAAACATGGTGGGAAAAACAGGGCAAGTTTCTCTTTCTCGTCGTTATACAAGATTTTCCAATTGCTCATCTGCCAAAGACACCAGTGTAACTGAGTGCCTCACCATCTTATCTTGAACGGGTGTCTTGTATCGTACCGCCTTTAACGAGTTGCATTTTTAACGCTTGGCTGCTGGATGTGTAACTGAAACACTCAAGTCGCACAAACCACCAATATGATTCGCTCTACTAACACTCAATCTTTGGGAAGTACGATCTGAGCACTGCAGAGGCGCAGACCTTTTATATAATCTTTTTCTATTAGTTTCCGCAATTCTTCATCTATTTAACTTCCAGGCAAATCTACACATGTCTCATGTCCACACTGCTCCTCATTATTTCATATGGGAGTGATGTATTATATTGTGGTATTTATATTATTGTTATTTCTTTGTACTGCACTTGAAACTCATCAGTGGATATATTAAACGTTATAATGCTTTTTTCTCTCTTATAGGACATTTCTGTCCAAATATATTAGTGTCTTATCTATATGAAAATAAATTCATTCGCCAGATGTAAAGAAGATCAATCTCGAATAAATTCAAACAATTTTGGAAGAATAAGCACCTTATGTTGTAGAATCATTTCCGTATTTGTCATAATTTCTTCCGGCTAATTTTTTAAACTTTTGATTTTGTCAAGTTGTTTTCGCCAAGATAGGGACTCTAAACATTCATTATCTTTATATGATGTAAACGTCTTATGCGCTTATTGATAACAATAACGCGTTATATGTTATATAATACCCCTACCCCTGATACCGTTTTCTTAGCTACTGTTCCATTAAGCATGTTTTTACCCTTCACGTTATAGCACCACAACATCACCGGACACGAAAAAATAATTTTACAACAGCCACTTTTGGAGTATCCAAAGATATATACTAACCTTATTCTGAGGTCAAAATTCGTAAATCTTTCTGAGCCAGGTCCAACCTTTTCTAAGCGAGTTTTTGATCAGTGGGTCCCAGCCTATTATGACTGTCAAATGATACGCTTTAGAAACATAAGTGAGAGATGTGCTCTTGCATCAGTGGTTGGTACACAGTACTACGTGAATAAAAAATGTGCAAGGATTAAAGATAAACTTGACCTTAATGCAATAAAAATACGTTATAAAATCTTCGTTTGTCGTTGTCTTCGTCTTCGTCTTCTTCTTCTTCGTCTTCTTCTTCTTCTTTGTCTTCTTCTTCGTCTTCTTCTTAGTCACCTTCTCCTCCTCCTTCTTCTTTTCCTCCTCCTTCTTCTTCTTCTTCTTCTTCTTCTTCTTCTTCTTCTTCTTTATAGTAGTAGTAGAACAATCACTTCACATATATAATAATATTTATCTTAATTATATTTACACAAATTTCTCCAATTTGCACTCCATATATCAATGATATCATTCAATTTAATTTCTTAAAACGTACCTCTTAATTTACTATATAAAAAAGATTTTGATTTCCATATTAATTTTCCTATCGTGAATTTTGTGATCATTTTTATTTTTATTTTTACATATATATTTTCAGTTATATCTACTACGTGAATAAAAAAAAATGCAAGCATTAAAGATGATGTTGACCTTAATGCAATAAATACATGATAGATCTGTTTTTGTTTTTTTTATAATACACATCTAATATACTTTCATGTGTTGAAAAAATGAAAGAAATCGACTCAAAAGTAAGGTAGATATGGTAGGTTTTGTAAGCACACTCCTTTTTTCTCCATTCCTATGGGATTTACACACATTAAACTCGTGTTTGTGAGAATGTACATGTACAATATCATGATGCCTTTGTCAACTTAATGTTACATTTTTTTTATTATTTTAACTACGGACTATTCAATGAATGTAATTATACCAATGTGCCAACTGATATGACAAATCCAAACACCAATTCACCTGTTGCAAAGCACCAATTCACCTGTTGCAAACCCTTTTCATTTACACATCAGGATAAATTGGGTGACATTTCATGTGAACATGCAATTCCTTTTGAAGATCAATAAATGAGATTATGGCTATTCATAGATCAATTCAACAAGATAGTATGGGTCATCATTACTTTCACAATGCCATACCCCGTATATCATACATTAACGTAATATCTTGCTTAATTGTATCAATCCCATTGGATTGGCGGAAAATGAGGCGTGCTTACAAAAATTGTCATATCTGGCTTATATTTCAGTGAATCATCATCATCATCATCATCATCATCATCATCATCATCATCATCATCATCATCATCATCATCTCATCACCATCACCATCATCATCATCATCATCATCATCATCCTCATCTCATCACCATCACCATCACCATCATCATCATCATCATCATCATCATCATCATCATCACCATCATCATCATCATCATCATCATCATCTTACTATTATTATTATTATTATCATCAAAGTTATTGATGTTCTAACAAAACTCAGTCATACTAAAATCACAATCTTATAGTGCGATATTGTCACAGCAAACTGTTTAGCTGGTTTATTGTTTCGAGGTATCGTATGCTTTTAATGAGCAGATAACATGGTGATCATGGTTAATGCTGCACTGTTATATTATTCTGAAATGTATTGAATAATTGAATATGTAATTTGAGACGCTTTGACTTCGTTGGTAATGGGTATGAGAACAAAGAAAAAAAAAGAACTTACGAGAATTAGAGTGTGTCGATCGAAGACAACCAACTGACGACGCGATCCAAAATATGATGGAATCTCATGAATTATTGAATAACATTCGCTGTGTTGGCTTGTTTATGTGCGCAGAAGGAATACAGCAACCTAATAATATAGGTAAAATGTATCCCTTTTCTTTGTATGTATCGTATTTCGCAAAAGTTTCTGATGGAAGTACTGAAACATTCAGCTCAAAATTTCGTCTTATATTCATGGAACTTTTAATATTGAGATTGAGCGCTGAAACCATATAACGTTGTTTATGGCAATAGCTATTGTCAGGTAGCGTAGATTATTTTTTGTTTCAGGTGGCTTTGAACTGATGGGGTGAAAATATTTCTTCTCTTCTTTCATTTAATCATTCTCAGCACTCTGTGGTTGGAATGAAGTATCTAATTTATGATGTGTGTTTGTTCTTTTTTTTATTCTGTTTTTCTTACGAGCATTTGTTTTGTTTTATTTACAATCACTTTTAAATTTTGATTAGTTTTAAATTACTGTAATTTCTGTCCGTTTACGGATAGAAATACAAAGTTCCAATTTCCTATAGACAACGACCGAAAAGTACGACGTGGATTACTAAGGCTAGTGGTTCAGATGATATAAAAAAACAACTTTTTTAGGTAAGTCGAGGGGACGAGGTTGTAGATGACGAAATGCCACTTTAAGGTTAAGGCTAATGATAACATATCGCATATGTAGCAGAGAAGATATAGCTTTTGATGTGATACGTCACAAATGAACTTACACGAGGTTTTGGTGTCGGTGTAATACACTGCGCACTTTAATGCAACTGACATGCGTGTTATGGAAGATGTGCAGTGACAAATTAGAGGAAAAAAGTGAGCGGCTGCCGTTACAATTGCATTCTGGCTAAAGGGTAGATAATAAGGATGTAATCACGTTGTTTCGCCACAAGGACTATCTCCATTGCCGGGAACGTCTCAGAAATACTTTGGACTTGTATGTTTTGGATCTTTAACTGTTGAATATTGGGTAAGTGATTACTCGATTTCTTATTCTTTCTGGTTGATACATCCACCTTAATTCAAAATTAATGTCCTTTACGTGATATGTGCACCCATTTTTTTTTAAGGGATCTTTCCACGGGTTTTGAAATATGGTTAGGGATTCAGTGGTGAGTCATCAAGAATTAGCAACGATGTAGCCACTCGTCCGCTTATTTTATGACACGATAGACGGGATCAACGATTTTACACGCAGTGCCACAGGCAAAAAGTTTTGACGCTTGTTTTAATGAGGGGGGCATCGACTAAACTAATAATAATAATAATAATAATAATAATAATAATAATAATAATAATAATAATAATAATACGTATTATAATAACAATAACAACGCCGTCGTCGTCGTAATCATCATCATCATCATCGGCGTAATCATCATCATCATCATCATCATCATCATCGGCGTAATCATCATCATCGGCGTAATCATCATCATCGGCGTAATCATCATCATCATCATCGTCATCATCATCATCATCATCATCATCGTCATCATCTCAATTTGAGATTATTGTGTCGTTATGTCACGCGGCGATATTCGCGAAAAAGACACACACGCAGATTAGAAGTTATAAACTATTTTTTTTTTAAATGGGTATGATAACGGTGATGACCAAATCTTGCCCGTTTACTAATGGATATAATACACGTTCTGTTTTAGTATCAAACAAAGCAATTTATCTGAAATTATTTTCAGCAAAATTCTGTTTGTATCCGAGGATAACCTTGAAACTTAAAAAGTTGGGAGACCCGATCGTGGTTTCTTTCTATAAGGGGTAAATTAATCAGCCAAACCCATATGTTACAAAGTGAGATCAATCGGTCCGCGTTTGGATAATAGAAGCAAAACTGTGTATTAATTAAGGAACATAGGACAAGGGGGGGTTAACAATTAGAAGACCACATTGCTCTGCCTATTTACTTTCTTTAAAACTATCCCAAACCTTATACATGTTCTAACCCTCGTATGACCGGGGGGTGTTTGCAACCTCCGAGTTTTTCTCCCGGTGGAAAAAAAATCACGATTGGGTCGCAAAATTATTTATTATAATTCATTTTTACATTTTTAGGCACATTTTAATGAAAAATATAAAAAAAATCGGACCCACCACCATTAAAGTTAGGGTGTCTGGTCGATTGTGCGGCCTCCCTAAACTTACTGTGTAAAAGGTTGTTGCTCAATACAATTGCTCTTATCAGTAAAATTTTCAGTATTAAAAATCAGTTAAATTTTGATTTCGCCAAATTTGCGAGAGCGCCGTACAGAATTAAGACGTAATAGAAAGCAATGGTCTGGAAAGTTGAGTACCTATTGGCATCAATTGGATTGAGGAGAATCTTGCCTTCTATGATACCAAAATCAAGTTAGGGTTCGGGTCAGTCCGCCCCCCCCCCCCCCGGTTAGAGTTGTACAATAAATAGCCTGGACCTAGGACGAGGGGTGAATCCTAACACACCAATCAAAAAATGGCCGTATTATTTTAAACCCAGTTTACATGATTTAAAATTCATAAGGTGCTAAATCTTACGACCCCATTTGAACAGTATTCACTTGCAATGTTGTAAGTTCTATTGATCCCATTGACAGGTATTTGGTAGAAACATCTTTTTTGCAAATATTTCAGGTGATTGCCAAAAAAACATTGGGACTGCCTGAAAAGAGGCCAGATGGTCGTTTTTGTTAAAGAGCAATTTTCAAATCAAGGCTAAAAAACAATGCACTCTAAAAAGTATTGTTTAGCAAATACGGTATATGTGAAAACGGAACTTGAAAAAAGCACGAACATAATCAATTATCTCGCCTAATTATTATTAAAAAGCGACATTCCAGAGCAGAATTTTATATTTTCAAAGTATTTTCTACATACTTACCCTGAGAAAAGGATAATCACAATATGACTGAATGGAGTGTCAAATGAAAACAGCCTGATCAATGAGCAATCTCGCTTTTGAACTCAGTCCATATAGGAAACCCTACTGATCTGCAAAATGTGGTTGGACTTTAAGTGATCTAAGTTGATATTAGACAATAAATGGACTACAAAGGCTAGAAGGAATGTAATATGATGCAGGTAGAACCTGAGAAGCGAGGCGCTCAGATTCACTTTTATTCTGTCATATTTGCAAGAAATGCCCGCAAGAATTCCCAATTAATCCTATTGTGATCTGCTTGACTGAAAAAGTCCATCGAAGATCGAGAAGGAGGAGATCGCATTATTCTATTATGATTGTTTAACAGATAGGCCTATATGTTTGGAGACTACCTGGGTGTGAAGCGTCAATCAATCCACAGTATACACCAACTCAGTACTGATAAGGTTCACCATGTCACGACATTTACATTGTGCCATTATGTCTCTTACCCTGGTCGGAATTCCTTTCCGGTGTCTGGCCTTTTACTGTTTTTTACCACCCGTTTCGATTCTTGGTATAGCACAAATATACTCGTTTGTTTTGGCTTTGATTTAGTTATATAGGCAGTTTTTTTGTGTCTTGTTGATTTTTTTGAAGTTTTTTTGTTTTGCTGCAAATTCAGCAATAACTGCAAATGGGGACTTAGATGCATGCTCTTGGGATGACAAATTAGTAGCCCCGCCCATGCACTGACTCTCTCAGTGCATGGCCAAGGCGCAATCAATTGTTCATTACTAATTACATCGTCAAACACAACCCTCGATGGCCTTCTGGTGACCTCATGACTTTGCTACCTCCGTGGAAAACCAATTCATTTAATGAATTGGGATTTTTTAATTTTTTATCTTTTTTGGGTTTTTTTAACCATAAAATATTGTACCCATAAGTGGGCTAGGTGGCCAAAAGCAATATTAGCAATTTTTTGAAGAGCGCCACCAATTTTCAAAAAAAATTGAGAGTTTTACCGTGCATTGGTAACTGGACTCGTAAACCTACCGGTAATGGTTAAGCTAAAGAATGTCTGTGTCTCAAAACGATGTCGGAATTGCAATAAGAATAATTATTATCGGGATCCCGCGAATAATTCAAACGACTCTGGAAACGGCCTCCAATGTGAAATAGCCGGGAAATAGCGCCATGTAACGGTCTACGCTCATCCATTAGTGTTTTATTGGTTCAGGCAAAATTAAGTTAGAGGTTTATTTTCTCGAGGAGGTGGCCACACTATTTCATCAGGACGGAATACACGTAGCATTTCCAGCTATGCCGTAAGTTCAATCTGAGATCCAATTCTAATTACACACTCGCCTATTAATTTATGATAAATACGCATTTTTAATTCATTCTCGTTCAAAGCTATAGTTTCACTCATCCTAGACAATCACCAACGTAACTGTGCAAAATTAGTTAGCATGAAACCCTAAATATACGAGCAAATCAGGACGCATTCTTTAATCGGAAGACGTTTTCGATGACCCCCGGCTCTATTTTAGCGAGTTACGCCCATTAATTAAAACGTTCATGACCGGTAGAAGTTCCTTTTACTAGCCAAAATTCAAATTTTGAAATGGGGCGCTCTTCAAAAATGTGCCATTATTGCTTTAGGGATACAGACGGGACCAATTTCCTTTTCATATACCATTAAAATTTAAAGGGTATTCTTTATTACCAAATTAAAAGGTAATTAATTCATTTACAAATTAAGGGTCTTCCTCATTCCAATTAAAGGGTCATTCCTTCATTTACAATGAAAGGGTCATTCCTTCAGTACAATGAAAGGGTCATCCTTCATTACCAATTAAAGGGTCATTCTTAATTTACCAATTAAAGGTTCATTCCTTCATTACCAATTAAAGGGTCATTCCTTCATTTACCAATTAAAACGGTCATGTCCTTCATTTACCAATTAAAGGGTCATTCCTTCACATACCAATTAAAGGGTATTCCTTCATTACCAATTAAAGGGTCATTCTTCATTTACAATTAAAGGGTCATTCCTTCATGGACCAATTAAAGGGTCAGTCCATCATTACCAATATTCTAAAACGGTCATCTTCATATACCAAATAAATGGACTTTCCATCATTTACCAATAAAGGGTCATTCATTACCAATTAAAGGGTATTCATTTACCAATTAAAGGTCATTCCTTACCAATTAAAGGGCCATCCTTGATTTACAGGGTCATTCCTTCATTACCAATTAAAGGTCATTCCTTAGTTACCCAATTAAAGGGTCATTCCTGTATTTACCACTTAAAGGGTCATTCATTATTAGCAACTAAAGGGTCGTTCCTTTGTTTACAAAGTAAACGGTCATCTTTACAATTAAAGGGTCATTCCTTCATTTACATATATTACCAATTAACAGGGTAATTCATTCATTACCAATTAAAGGGTTATCTTCATTTACCATTAAAGGGTCATTCCTTCATTTGCCTATTAAAAGGTATTCTTTCATTACCAAAATAAAGAGTCATTCCTTCATTTCACAATTAAAGGCTCATTCCGTCATTTTACCAATTAAAGGGTTAATTCCTCCATTTTACAATTATTAAAGGTCATCCTCATTTATCAATTAAAGGTTATCCTTTGCCAATTAAAGGTATTCATTTTCGAATTAAAGGGTCATTCATCAGAATAAAGGGTCATTGCCATCATTTACAAATATTAAGGGCCATGCCCATTGTTACAACTTAAAAGCCCTAATATATAAAGAGTTTAAAGCCTGTGGTTAAGGCACAAATGCTTGAGGATACACGTATTAATTCGCCCGCTGGTTTTAAAAAACGAACGGAACAAAATTTGACCAATTCCATTTCAATAAATACAAGTTTGACCCTTCAGTTTTCATTGTGACTCTTGACAATTTGACCTAAAGGGTCTTTGACTATTGGGGAACATAATGAGCAGATTCAGCAGATTGTGTCCGGCCCCCCTAGTTAAGTCGTATTAAGTATCTACTGATTAGCCGAATAGTATGACATGCTTTGGTTATTAAAAAAAAATTGTGTATCCAAACCAGACTTGACAACATATAAACAAACCATCAAATTTTCGTCAACGATCCGCTTTTACCGCGTTAACCAACGTACAAACTACTAAAATTTTGAGTTCTTGGCTGCATGCCCTTCCCTGAAGATATTTTACAGCAGCAGTATTCGCACAGGTAAATTTTGGTACCGGGGTTTGTGTTATATGTTTATGTTTAAGGTATTGTTTTTTCTTCTTGTCCTCTTTTCTTCATCTCACATGACTGCTGCTGCAGTGACAGTGAGTGTCGTGAGTTATAATTGAGATGCACGGCCCCAAGCGTAGAATAGGGGGCCCATAACACTAACAGTGTGAAACTGATATGGGAATAATGCTGACACATAGCGCAGAAACGCAGTGTTGTATTATTTGCATAGCGTGTCTGATTCTGTACCTGTAAATGCTTGGAGCAAAACGATAAACCGAATAATCTCCACCCGTATTTGGTGGGATCGACAAATGTGTAGCATAGCAGGCCAGGCTAGTCGCCTTGGCTTTACCCAGGGCCGTTGGCTATATAGGGCAAGGTCTCAGGCTAATAATATTCTGGTTTTAATCAGGAGCACTGCACAACAACTCCACAATATACAATATATATTTCAGTCTGTCACTGGTCCAAGGTTGTGGAAATAATTAAGGGTCATTACCTGATACAAAACTTCGTAAATCACAGGCCCAGGCCTATAGTCATAAGAAACTGTCTCAAGTGCCAATGTATACTGTCCATGATATTTTTCTCTCAATTGCGAGTCTAAGTCACGACCCGTACGAAAGCAATTCACGACTCAGACATAGCAACAAGTAGGGCCTAGAGGACAGGCGTGGCATAGGGCAAGCCTAGGCCTAGGCTAGTGGGCCAGCCTAGGCATAGCTGGCTAGTGGGTTGCTACAGGCTAAACAAAAATTTAGTTGATTCTGATGGATGGCACCTATGTTAAATGGTTTATATGAGTCAATTGCCAGCTAGCCTAGGGCCCTGACTAGGCCAGCCTAGCCTCCTAGGCCAAGCCTAGCCTAGCCTAGGCATGCTAGGCCGTAGGCCAGCGTTGTGAGTTACTAAGATTATCGCACCTAAACGGTGAGGAGATTAATGATTAACACATGTCCTAACAGCCTAAACTCACAGGAACTGCTGGCCTTTAGGTAGCCCTAAGTTATGACAGGACAGAAACGAGCTAGGCCTTTCTACTCTGTAAAAGTTACTGTCCATGACTGCAAACACTACAAAGACAATTAGAAAATAGCGCATTTCATTTGCATTTGACATGTTGCGTTCGGTTTCACTCCATTGGAAATGATAGACCTAGCGGACACGTCATTAGCATGGCTGATGAGACAAGATATAGAGATCGCGGGTTTTTCCGACACAAAAACTGTAGGGAACAAGTTTTAAATACTTCAACTCACCGACCTCCTATTGGCAATGATTGACAGTAAATTCCGATTCCCTGGGAATGGGTGTTTATTATATGAAAATAATCTCTTAGGAAAAATAAAGCAAATACTGAGGTTATTATAAAACAAGTTTTCTACCAAGTTTTCGAGGTAGAATTGTAATAAAGGCATATTTTAGTATACTTCAATGCCTTCAATTTTCATGATTTCTTTCATTTTGCGCCCGTTATTGACGTCCAAACATGCTCGTTAAGTACATTGACATCCGTTATAAATAAGAATCAGTGACATTTGAGATGGGATTAGTGTCAAGGTGAGTAAATGCCCGTTTTAAAAATGTGTGATGGACCCCGGGCCGTAATAGCTATATACTTATTCTTGACCTAGTTACACGACCACAACCCAATATGGAGGTCTAGTAGGAAACCTCGGACTAGAGCAGACCAGCAACCCGGCGACAGTGCCTTGGCCTGATTCCCATTCTGAAAAAAAAAAAATATGAAAATGGAACAATAAAATTATGAAATTGACAACATAATGAAAATCGCATCGCCAGCCAATCTGTGTTGTGATGCTGCCCTGCTATGTTGAGAAGAAAGATCGATTTGCACGATTAAGGTACCACCAGCTTACAAGCCTGGAGACTGGACAAAACACGGTCCGAATTGTAAAACGTTTGACATCGGCCGCTAGCGCATTAGTTGCATAATTGTTCATTATTCAAGCATGATTTTAAAACATAAGAAACAACATTTCATAGGGTTAATGTTAGAAAGAAAAAAGTAACATTAAAAACTAAATTTCGATAACAGAAACAAAATAATCCAACAAGAATGGAGTATTATCATAATGTTTTTGTTGAATATCGGACTACAAAATTAATTACAATTTTAAAACTGGGAATACAGTTAGTTCGTCGATAAATAACTCCGTAGGAGTTAAGGGTAAGAAGGAAAAGGGGGATCAAATGAAGGTCGGTATTTTTGAAACCTGTCAAGACTATAGATTTTCATACTGGCTTTCAATATGTGTATACGCGATTGTCTATAAGAGCTTACGCTTCGCGCTCGCTTATTAGAATGAAGATAGCTTGATACCGCAGTTTGCCGATTGTGCATCCAGTATTTGCACAGTGGATGTGGATCCGTATTCCTCTATAGTAGCCGAAGGTTTTTGACATTATACATCATTACGGTGTTTAACATTCATAAATAGATTTTAATTCGATGAATAGCGTAAAAAAACAAATGTGTTATTTGTGCTGGGTTTAGCGAAATCATTAATTAAAGACCCCCAAAAAAGTAAACGCAGCATGTTTAAAATACCCCTATAGGTACAAAACCATTGGTCTTTGCACGAACATAAATTATTCTAGTTTGTTTTTTCCATAAAATGGTGATACAACTTCTTGCGATCAATATGCCACCACAATACCCATTATAAGAAATTCTCCTTTTAAAAGTTGCAATAAAAGGTATAGCCATATTGATTGCCATTCAGTGAAACACCACTTCTTCCCGTGAGTGTGTGTCACTTAATGCATTGTTGTGTATGTACCTGTAATAATGTCTTCAGATGCAACTGAAAATGGGACAAATTTCGTAAAGGGACATTGGTGGCGATATGATCACCAATGATGCAAGAAAGGTGTCAAAATGTGCAGAAAAAAAAAACCAGACTATTGATATCATTTGATGCTACGTGCATAGACAATGGTTTGTAACTTATGGGGGTATTTAGACATTCTGCGTTACTTTTTTGGTGGGCTTTATTATTGCTTTCTGATGTGTCTTACTAATTGAAACAATTATGATCTCTCTGCCAAGGGAACAGGAAATAAACCCTTGGGACCTTCCCATTTTCGTTAATATACCGTATTTGCAAGTCAAATATAAATATATAATGTGAGAAAAACCTATAAAATGAGGTATCATTCAAGAGACATTCTTGTGCCTATATCATAGTTAAATTCTATTCAATTAAGTGTAAGGTAACATCGGACCAGAAAATGTCCAATCACCCCATATTGCGTGTCCGTCTAAGTTGTTTTAAAATAATACTCTAGAAAATGTGCATTAATGTCTCAATTTGAATGGGGCTATTGAGTGTCAATGTACGCTGGTGTATTTTTGAAGTCGATTTCGTGTTCAAAGAGAGCATAATGGGAAAACACACGAGCTCGATACTGAGCACGAGGAAGCTATAAGAGACGACGTGCATCATTGGGTTTGTGGGCACTACACAAGCTTTGAATTCGCCTGAAAATACCCAAGATAATTGGCGTAAAGCCTTGCCGAGTGGTGCATTCATTCCACTCATGCTGTACGTGTTGTAGAAAAATAGGTTAAACCCCTCTAATATCGTATTCACTTTATAGATATATACTTATATATAATATATATATATATATATTATATATATATATATAGAAATATATATATTATATATATATATATATATATATATATCACTAATCGATCGCTTCCAACACATCTGATAAGTTGTAGTACAGTAAAAGTGTCCTAAAAGGTTCAAATATGTTTTAGGACCCCGTTAACTATAATAAGCAACATCCTAGTTGGTATTACAATCTTAGTGCTGATATAGTAGAGAACCAGCATGTAGATCCCATGACCAAACTCTTCGAACACTGATTCGAAGGTGTTTCGCATGCAGTTCTGATTTATCAAGTGTTGAACATTTTTGGTTGGGCTTCCGCTTATATGTTCCGGGGGGGGGGGGGTGGCAAAAAAGTTACAGGGGGGCCAAAATTAGAACTGGCGCAAATTAAATGGTTACTCGTCTAGTATTACGGCATCAAAAGTATAGTTTGGTTAAAATCCCGACTTTAAATGAGGGACACTATGACAAAAAATGTCCAAAGGACCAATGAACTTTTAGTGACGGCATACGGGCCATTTTCAAAAAAAGTAAACCTTTTGATAAAACAATGAAGTTAATGGTATTGCACTTTCTTTTACATTAATAACGTTGTCATCTTCCAAGTTTACTGCATGCTATTTTTAAACAATGGTCAACTCAAACACCCTCATTTGCTAAAGAAGTCTTTAATAGTTTGGGATAAAAGTGAGAAAAATTATACACCATTTTGATCTTTAGTTTTATATTAAATAGCGTATTTTTGTTTGATGAAAACCCCTGAAAGTAGTGCTATGGACTTCAGTTTTAAAAGTTATGTTGAAAAAATACAATTTTATAAGAAATAGACACGTAATTAACAGATCATTTTAATTTGGACTTTGGATGTCACACACGTGACCAAAAATAACAAAGTAGTGTTTTATTAGAGAAAACCACGGTCTCAGTAATGTTTCTATTTCCGTCAAAAGTAAGTTTATAGTACATTCCATTATTCAAATAAAGGTTTAGGTCTTTCCTCTTTCACAAAGTTATGATATGTGCTAATTACTGTCACACATGTGACAGGAACTACATTTTAGTTTTGAAGGACATACATTTTCTGGTCATATTGAAGAAGGTAGAAGTGTTAACTTTAATTATCAGTTAAAATATGATACGATCAGTTTAAACAAGAACACCGCCAAGTAATTAAAAAAAAAAAAAGAACTGGTTTAAAACAGATTTACATGTGTGCTTTGAAGTCTTGGGGGGTGATTTGAAGTTGCCAATTAGCAGACTGAACGTTTTCAGCACAGGAAATCTGCATACTAGGAGTAGTATTGCTCTTTCAAGTATACTGAGGACCAGTGTTTTATAATGTAATGTTTGAAATTTTTTAAAGTTGAGAATAGGGAAATACACAAAATTTATTAAAACTTCATTTTTGGTGCACATTAACATGTTCATCAATTTTGTGTTATAAGTCTATCGAGATGTCACACACGTAATTCACAATGGCACACAGTGACCGTACTTAGTAGTGTTATAAATTGTTAATTACCAGTAAAGTTGATTGTTACTTTTAATACCAACATTGTTGTAATGACAACATACAAGTGCTTCTGAAATAAATATAAGAATGCAAGACTTAAATATTCACAGGAATTTTTACAGTTGAAGTTTGAATTCTAAAAAACCCCTTTTGTCTGAGGTCACCAAACGTGACTGAACTTTTATTTGCCCATCACGACAGAATAATCAATCTGGCGAAAGTGAAAACATCGTTTTGGGGAATGTTTGGTCTTATCTAATTCTTAAAGGTTTTTCATTATTACAAAAAGTATAACTGATTGGTTAAATTGGCAAAACAGCATTGGAGTTGAAAATCAAATTTCACATTTTAGTCACAAACGTGACAGAAGAATTGGCCATACCGTTAAATATAGGTCCGGTTTTAAAGATGCGCGTTCTAATTACATGTGTTCCTGCATAAAAAAATCCGTTTTTCAACTTTTAATATATAAAGGACAGTCTGGATCTGAAATGCAAAATAGCAGCTATTTTAAGTTTTCATCACATGGAGTAGTGTAGGTGATATTAAGATCACTCTTAGGTCGAAAGTTACATATTCGAGGTTCATTTTCACAGCTCAGCTAAAATAAACACATCACCAAAAAATGTCTATTCCCTTGTTTGGAAGATAACATGTACGTATACATCAACAGTTTAAGCTGAAATAGCCAACATAAGCGCAATTATTTCTGCGCATTGTGATAAAACAATTAACAGAGGCCATTTTCCTTGCGGTACGACCTACTAATGGCAGAATAACACTTCAGCGTGCATCTGCTAATACGGTAGGTATACCATCAAAGTTTATATGTACATGCACATACCCATTGAAAGCAATTTAAATTGCATGAAGCGCATTTGGGCGATTAAATTAATACAGGATGAGCCACTTTCAATCACGCTTCCATTTGTAACGTATTTAATGTGCAAAATGTATACTTCAGGTCTAATAATTCACCTATTTTTCATTCACAATATGTTATTGTTAGCGTATTTTCAGAATTCGTCACGGAGTATCTATGTCATTCCAAACATGTTCATAGAGTTTGGAATTACATCGGCGTTACCCTAATAATAAGTTGAGATAGTTCTTCAAGTTTTTCAATTTCATTCAACATATATAGATGTTCAGCCTACAGCAATATGAAAAACAGAGCAAGGAAATTGAAAAAAAAAATGGAATTTATGTATGGATATAATAAATGAGACAAATATGTTGTAGATATGCTAGGACCACCACGAGACAACCCCGTGGGGCTTGGAGTGGTGGCCCTTACTTAAATAAAGTCAGTAATGATCAAACAAGGAAAATGAAATAAACTACAATTAGGGGTGGGCAAGTTTTTTTTTTTTTTTTTACAAACTTATTAATAAACGAGCATATTCTATGGCCATTTTGGCTCCTGAAAATCAGGCAAGCTTTTTCACACAAGATAATTTTAGGTTGGTTCTGTGGAGTTTAAATTTTGTACACGAAGTCTATAGGCTTTTCTGCTACTTTTGGGAAAACAAAAAAACAAACATGATCTTCATCCTGGATTTTGCTAGAAACTCACCAATTGGTGCTTTATAGATTTAGAAAATAATTATTGTCAAAGAAAAAATAGCAAATTTATTCTCAATGGCAGAAAATATGTATTTTTCCAAAATTATCTTCAATTGAGGCAAGGCAATACACAGACCAACCAAAACAAGACCACTAGTTTGTGAGTGAGTGAAAATTGAAGGAGTCTATTGTTGTACGGTCAAGCCTTTGCAACCAGTTACATAAACACCTGTGAACACCTTCGTTTCCCTTTCGATAAAGGAGGAAATAAGGGTCAAAGAAAATTGGGAACACACAGTAGAACCCGCTAACTTTATTTATTCGTGAAAGATAGACAGGTTAGTCCTGTGGTCCACGTCTGAACAAATACCTTAATCTAAATCGGGTATGATTAACACCTGCAATATTTTCAGCTGCATGGATAATAACAATGGTCTTCTACAGTTCCAGATGAAACAACAAATCGTGTTTTGGTCTTCTACATACCGATCGGATTACTATCAATAGCCCCCCTTATTTGCTGGAGTCATGAATCATGTGTACTACATCCCGTAATCACTGGATATTCTGGCCATAAATTGAGATGATAGTAGGGTGGCTGTAGCAAATTATCGTTCCACGGTGGCAAAGACAAATTTGGCACAAACACCCTCCTGATGACCTTAAATCAATTCTATCCGAAGATCCATCTCCAAATATGTACGGAAGCCCCTCCCCGGGGGGTCCCCTTGGGTTCCCGGGGGTCGAGGGGCGCAACTTTAATATACTTTGCCTATTCATAATCGAATGTGGTATTTTTTGGTGTCCTAGTAATATGTTTTAGACAGCCAATTGAATCAGACAATTTTTCCAAATCAAAATATGGCTGCCTTATATCAGAATTTCAAAATGCGCCCAAAATGGCCCGCCCATTTGGAAAATTGAATAGAAGACTCATGACTGGCTATATTTCATTATCGATAAAGGAAATAGCCTCAACGTCATGGCTTTCTAAAAACATGAATTGTCCTATACTATTATCTTCATCAAGTGAAAGCATGGTGGCCTAAGGCTGCCAAATATGAGATTACTATTGGCCCAATGTGAAACAATCTCAATAATCATTTTGGAAATAAAATCGCAAATTCCATAATGTACATTACTTTGGTCCCTTCTGTTGTGGGCATAGGATTCCTTTTGCTCAGTGGCTAGTGGTACAAGGCCTTCTTTAGATATCGGTCATGATCTTAGTTTGTTACCATGTACCCATTTGCGGCAGTCTCCTGAGCAACCACATTTTTAGCTCTCGATATGATTTGGCAATTTCTGGTACGATGATAGCCCAACTGGCACCTAAGCCCACACATCTGACACCATTGTTTTCAACAATGTCTGATGAGAGGGAATATCTTGCTGTGTTCAGGCCCGTACGCAGGGGGGGGGGTGCAGGTCACTACCTCCCCCTAACCCGATTCCATAAGTGGCAAAAGTCCACTTTTTTGCTGAAAGTTGTTAACAAGGTCCACAATTTTATAGACATTTTGCCAAGAAACCACTATTTTTGTGATGAGATTGTTCAAATAGGACCATTTTATGCGGGTTAGGTCCAGTTTTACCGAAAGTGAACCGTACCCCCCCCCCCCCCCCAAATAAATCCGCCGTACGACCCTGTCTGTGTTTGTGTTCTGGTAGTCCAGTTGAAGAAGAGTCATCTTGTTGATGGTATTCTGTCCACCGACATTTTTTTCTGTACAGGAAAGCTCTTGTTTTGCGTCATTACATAGCTCAGGGGGATTTGAGTTATCGTACAAGGTGCATGTGTCTCTCAATCTTCCTGGAAGTGATGAGAGGTCTTTACAAAAAGCTGCTCAAAGGGATGACTGGCCAGATGCACTAATGTTTGACTAATGCCTCATAGGGTTTCCATGCATGCCCCTGCAGATTGGTTTTGCCTTACCTTGGAAGGCTTGATGTACTATCACATCCCGTATGACCATGAAATACTGGTGAGGCTCATATCTGGCTGCCCAAGGCTGTTTATATTATGGCATTGATGCTGTAAATCTGTAATTCGTACCCATGCTAAAAGCTACCCAGATGTCTACCAATGGTGGAGTGATCATTTGATGATAAACAAAAACACCAAACGTAATATATTTATTATCTACCCGGAGATGGCCAGCGCACGATAAGTGTTAGAAACAAAAACCCATGTGCCTTGGCCGGATTCGAACACCGGCGACCTTCGTATTACATTGCCTACGCTCTAACCGACGAGCTATTAAGCAGTTAGTAGAAGAGCGATAGATTCCATCTATAGGTGTTAGGTTTCGAAAGTTTTCCTTCGCTTTCCCTAGCGGATAGCACAGAACTGTCTTTAACATATGTAATTTGTAGCTTTTAAAACTCTTAGTTCTCCAGGTAGACAGGATGTATAATATGTTTATTAATCTTTCCCTGGAGATGGCCAGCGCACGATAGTGTTTGAAAACAAAACCTGTGCGCTTGGCCGTATTCGAACCTGCGACCTTCGTATTAGCATGCAACGAACCTCTATCCGACTGAGCTATCAAGCATGTCGGTAGAAGTAAGCGATGATATCATCTCTAGTTTTGGTTCGAAGCGAAGGACACCTTTCGAACCTAACACCTATAGATGATATCTATCGCTCTTTACCGACCCGCTTGATAGATCAGTCGTAGAGCGTCGTGCATGTAATCGAAGGGTCGCGGTTCGAATCCTGCCAAGCGCAAATGGGTTTTTTTTTCCCACACTATCGTGCCGTGGCCATTCTCCGGGGAAAGTTAATAAATATATACATCCGTGTCTACCTGGGAACTAAGTAGTTTAACACAATATAACGTATATGTTAAATATACAGTTCTTGTGCTATCCCGTAGGAAAGCGAAGGACAACCTTTCGAACCTAACACCTATAGATGTATCTATTCGCCTCGTTCTACCGCCTGCTTGATAGTCCGTCGGTTAGAGCGTCGTGGCTGTAATACGAAGGTCGCCAGGTTCGATCCGGCCAAGCGCACATGGGTTTTTTTTTCACACTATCGTGCGCTGGCCATTCCCTTTTTTCCCCAGGGAAAGATTAATAAATATATACATCCTTGTCTACCTGGAGAACTAAGTAGTTTAAATCACAAATATACTCGTATATGTTAAATATACAGTTCTGATGTATCCGCTAGGAAAGCGAAGGACACCTTTCGAACCTAACACCTATAGATGATACTATCGCTCTTTACCCCCCCACCATGACCATCTGGATAGCTCAGTAGGTTGAAGCGTCGTGCATGTAATACGAAGGTCGCCGTTCGAATCGGCCAAGCGCACATGGGTTTTTTTTCAACACTAATATAATTAGTATTAAAATAAAGATAATAAATATATAAATCCTTGTTACCTGGAGAACTAAGTAGTTTAAATCACCAATATTAATCGTATATGTTAAATATCAGTTATGAGCTATCCGCTAGGAAAGCGAAGGACACCTTTCGAAGCTAACCCTATAGATGAATCTATGCTCTTCTACCTACCTGCTGATAGCTCAGTCGGTTAGAGCGTCGGCATGTAATACGAAGGTAGACGGTTCGAATCCGGCAAGCGCCCATGGGTTTTTTTTTTCAACCCACTATCGTGCGCTGGGCCTCTCCAGGGAAAACGGTAATAAATAGATAATTCATGTCTACCTGTGAGAACTAAGTAGTTTAAATCACAAAAACTGGACTACTACGTCGTTATTACAGTGCAACTTTATTTAGTTTTCATATCTGCTCCATGTTTGCATGCACAAATGCGCTACGATCTAGTATCGCTTCCTGTGGTTCAGTTCTCCATGAGATTGATGGTGGGTATGGATGCACAGATCTACCGATGTGATATACACACATTTTCCTGTATTGAAGGCATACTGGCGCTACCCTGGAATGTCAGAAATGCAAATACTCATGCTTGTTATTTGGTCACAGACGAGGAAGTCCATCCAATTACATGGAAGCTTAGTGTGTCTCCGGACACCTTTCTTCGATACCTCTCCTCTTTCGTCCCGAGTTGATTCCTTCACTGTCTGGAAAATGTGTTCCCATACAACCTCCAACAGTGTGCTTCTTTCCTGTAAATGGTCTCACTAGGTAAGGAATGAAGACCGTGTCTGCATAGATCAAATGAATGTGCTGATTGCATGATGGTAGAAGAGGTGCACAATGAAGAGCCCATTGGATATTCGCAGTCATAGACAGATGTTTGATCAGGCTGCTCGGGCTGCTCACTACCTACTATCTCAGTAGATCAGTTTTCTGTCTCAATAGGTTGAGAACCAGAACCGGCCGCTTTAAGGTTTCCTTGCGAATTGGGGCTACCTGAAGCAGATCAGGACACAACCTGTGATAATGACTTCACACAGACAACTGGAACTTCTTATTGGTCGGCCCATGCTGAGGCAAACAAACGCAACAGACCTTGCAGAATTCGTGAAGCCCCAGACATTGTACACAGCTCTGGCTGGATTATATTTGATAACCACCTGTGTTTGGACACGATTAAGAAGAATAGATCAGATTTTCGTGTTTGGTAAATGGAATGGAGCTTACCAATGGCTGAGAGGGAAGGGAATTACTGTATTTCATGAGCAAAGAATTTAATTCAGGTCACAAGTAATTTTAAAAAAATCCGGGTTAAAGGGGCATATCGTGGCCACAGTCTTTCGTCCGACTCATAGAGGTGCTGTTCCGATCTCTTTTTGGGACCCCCTGATTTACCCGAAGCAGTAATCGATTTTATATCGGATAAAGGCCGTATTTTTCTCATTGTCGTCCTGATTTGAGCCCTCATCCCTTTCATTCCCAGATATAAAAAAATGCCGTTGTTGGTTAACCATCAATATTACCACCAGTATTGAATAGGGCTTTGTAATGTTCATTATTGCTTCTAACATCAAAACCGCAAGTTCTTTTACCACGGGTACTTGATTGGGCGTATGTGCAAGTTCCATGCTCTCTAAGACTCAAGTATTTTTTTTGTTTACATTATTATCTCATAATTCCGAATAAATGGTGATGGAGTAATCACTATTGGCGGATAATGAGTACTAGTTTTCGGAAAAACTAAAAATGGGCGAGACGCAGTCGACTAACTCATTTTGTTTAGTAGGAAATGTTTTTCGCAACCCCTCATTGCAGAAAAATGGGGTAATACGACTGACAAATCAGAATGCTACATTTGCAAAAATGAAAAAATGGGCAGTAAAGCATAAAATAGCAATATAATTTTGGATGCTCGCCTTTGGACTTAATTCCTTTCTTTGAAAACTTATTGGGAGGCGCGCTTTCTATGTACACCACCCTGTGTTAAGTTTAGCCTTTGTAAGTGATAAAACATTCTGTAAGGCCATGTTCAATTGTAACAAAAAAATAAAACCTTAAAAAAAAGAAAAAACATTTCTCTTCAAACCAAGATGAAGTGTCTAATTTTACTTTCACCTATGGTCCTACTTAAGCTTCTGTGTTTTTAAAAATGGCTATAAAACCAGAACACCTTATTTATAACATTTGATTTTTGATTGTTTTTGTTATGCTTATTTAATTATCAGTTAATGTTAAAGTTTCATAGTTAAATTAATAGTAGGTAATGCACTATAGAAATATCTAGTTTCGCCATTTGTTTACATCGGACTTGGGTTACACAATTATTGAGTAGCGTGCCTCGACCATATAATTTACAGAAATTTGGAATTTGGATACTTCTGGACAAGCAATGACCTCTTAATCTTTGAAGTTGTGTCATAAAATAATAGCTTTAACAATTCGCCTACTTATCACAAAGTGTACAGTTGGCACAAGAAAACTTCAACTCTTTTTGCTCAGTATTGTATTAGTACCCCATGTCAAAATTCCAGTAATCCCAGTTTGAAAAGTTTGTCCATTTGTCGTGACGGAGCTAACTTGGTTTCAACTGTTTTTAACTGTCCTGTAACTGGTCCTTAACTGAGTTCAATCAACGGTCATAAAAACCTAGTTTAAAATTGTTCCATTTTCCGTCACGGAATCAACGGATTCAACTGGATATTCAACTGGGATCAATGGATTTTCACAACTCCGGTTCCAGTTGAAACCATTTGGCGGAAATCAACTGGCATTTTGACCTGGGTAAAGACAGCTCATAATCAAAATGCTGCCCCTATTCTAATCATTCCTAAAAAAGGTCATATTTTGTAAGGATGACACATGATTAAAAAAACATTCACAATAGTTCTTTAAACAAACTAATGCGCAAGAACACACACGAAAAAAAAATCACTTTGATATGTTAGTGATTTCGATGTACTACCTTGAAGTTGTATCCTTAATGGGAAATAAACCATTGTTGGCCTATTGTTATTATCTTAAATTTATATATTTGTGCTTTCTTGCACCAAGCACACATTGGTGGAAAAAGCTCCAAAAACCATGCTTCAAAAATACCTGGAATAATTATGATCTTTTTCACCAGTCATCTTTGAGCAGTCAAAGCAAGACAATTGTCACTTCTGTGTAATTGGGGGGGGGGCATTTTTGGACCACAATGGCGGCCATATTGGAATTTTTTATGTTGGACTTGAATATTTTTATGGAGGTTGGTAGAAGACATTCCGGACTGGTTCTGCTGTTCATGTTTCATTTTGGTACACTTTAGCTTTTTTCCAGTAGAAGCAAAGGAAATTGATTTTGCCATGAACGCGTGGCCATTTTGGATTTCGTAGCATTACCATTGTTACGGACACATTGGAGGTGGATCCTCGGCTAAATTCAATTTGCCATAAACCCAAAGAATTTTTCACACCAAGAATGGCGATTTTGTCCGCTCTGGTAACGATTTTCGAAAATTTTGACCCTAAGCAATCCTACTATGACATTAATATATTTCATTTTCACACGAGAATGTGCACATACTAGAAGTGAGAACACCGCAGAACTGATTTCTATAATTTTTAGGAAAATTTTTCAAAATTATGTACTTTCCCAGGGTGCGCCACCTTGGTCCCCTTAATATCCGGACTTTTTGCTTTGGCTCATGGCCTACATATTAGAGAACCAGCCTGTTGATCCCTGACCAAACTCTTGAACACGTCTGATTCGAAGGTGTTTTTGCGGTTCCCTGATTATATTAGCGTTAACATGTTGGTTTGAGCCCGCTATAATATTTCGGTATTTTTTTCATTATAATTTATTTTATAACTTTATTTTTTTTGGTGTGGTGCAAAAAAGTTAATACACGGCACTTACGAACTGTCCCCGCCTTGAATGGTTTACACTCGATTTAATAATACGGAAGATAAAAATGTATAGTTTTGTTAATAACACCATACCTGAAATGAGGACGCTAGGACAAAAAAAAAAAATCCAAAGGTAATGACGTTTAGTCAAGGTCCTACCGTTAATATCAGTCCGGTTTAAAAGATGCAAGTGTCCTAATATATATATTTTTCCTGCTAAAAGAAAAAAGCCAATTTTGTCAACATTTTAATAGAATAAATGGAAACAGTTGGATCTTTAAATGCAAATAGCAGCTATTTTACTTTCATCACAGGAGTAGGTGTAGGTTATATTAAATCACTCTTAGGTCGAAAGTTACAGATTCGAAGTTCATTTTCACTAGCCAGCTACACTAAACACATCCTAAAATGTCTTTTTCCCTGTTTGGAAGATAACATGTACGTATACATCACAGTGTCAGCTGAAATAACCAACAGAAGCGCAGTTATTTCTGCGCTTGTGATAAAACAATTACAGAGGTCTTTTTCCCCTTGCGGTACGACCTACTAATGTCAGAATAACACTTCAGCGTGCATCTTCTATAATGTCGGTATACCACCAAAGTTATATATACTGCACATAACCGCATTGAAAGCAATTTAAATGTAATGAAGCGCAATTTGGGCGTTTATTAATACAGGTATGAGCCCTTTTCAATCACGCTTCCATTTGTAACGTATTTAATGTGCAAAATGTATACTTCAGGGCTCATAATTCACCTCTTTTTCATTCACAATACAATATGTATTTTAGCGTATTTCAAATTCGTCACGGAAGTATCTATAGCACTCAAATATGTTCATAGAGTTTGAAATACACTCGTCGTTACCACCCTAATAATAATTGAGATAGTTCTTCAAGTTTTTTTTTTCAATTTTATTCAACTATATACATGTTCAGCCGACAGCAATATGAAAAACAGAGCAGAAATTGAACTGGAATTTATATCTGGATATCATGACAAATGGAAGAACACAAATGACATGTTCAGTAAGCTAAGCACCACCACTATACAACCCCGTGGGGCGTATAAGGATTGGTGGCCTTACTTTAAATCAATTCATAATGTCAAACAAGGAAATGAAATAAACTACAATTGTGTAAACGTTTACGGACACAATATCACTTCCGATACAGAACATGAGGATTAGATTCTATAAAGAGACGAGAAAGGGTCGAATAGGAGCTGTACATTACGGACGAGCAGGTAATGAACCGATATAATTAACACCGAGAAAAGAAAAATAAACGACAAACAAAACCAACAGGCAGTACCACAAACAAAACATTACGAGAGAAAGGTATATCAATGAATTAGAAAGTGATTTGTGTCCAAAACGACTTGCTCCGGATTGCCATACTGGCTTTAATTTGGTTTCCGAGAAACAACCGATGGAGTAAAGGGAGGAGATGGAGCAAAAAAGTAAATGAAGAGGAAGAGTTGAAGTAAGAGGGTGGACGGGTAAGAAGAGATTAATGAGAATGTGGAGGGCGAAAATGAATGTCTGAAAGAAGATAGAGACCTGTTGTGCATTTTTTTATGTTTAAGATGTACTTAAACATTTTTGTATAAATTGATGTGATTGTGTTCCGAGGCGTTCCAATTTTTGGCGCGGTTGTATAGAATATTGTGTTTTTTCTGTAGAAGTTTTGGAAAGTGAAGATGTAGAGGGTTGGCCTTTCTCCGCGTTATAAACTTGAACTTGTCTGTTTTGTTTTGAAATAATTGCTGAAGTTTGGAGGTAATTTATTATGGTGATAATCATACATGAAAAGTGCTGTTTGAAGTTTAGTAATGTCGGTAATTTTGATTGTTTTAAGGGAATAGAGTAGTTGAAAAAAATACGTAGGAAGAAAAAACAATAAAATATTTATTTATTTATTATAATTGTTATTATACAATATTTAGCATGGTAACCTACTCACAACGCGTTTTTATTTTCAGTGGGCCCTGCACATGCACAACAGATATACATTGTTAAAATAGGATAATACAAATCAATTTCATAAAATTACAATAATAATTATATACAATGAAAATATAAAAATTACAATAGAAAGACACCAAAAACAAACAATATATGATTTCTGGTTCTGCAGAGCAAATTGAAACACACTACACATATTTTAAACTTCAATTTCTTTTTTTTTAAATTCTGTTTAAAATAAAAGACGTAAAGTATTGCTTTTTTTCCTAATATTTATAGATAAGCATCCATAGTACATAACCCTTGTTGTGAAATGTTATTTTTAAGCGTAGTTAAATGTATCAATAACCTAAACCTTGGAATATAGAGATCACCATCTTTACTATCCTCGTATTTTGAGAGTGCACATCGTTTAACATAATTAAAAAAAAAAAAAAAAAAAAAAAAAAAAAAACAAAAAAAAAAAAGAAACAAAAAAAAAAATTCAAAAAAAACATCCCATTTGTCAATGATCGATAATTAACTATCTAATTTGCTTTTTTAGTGGAATTAATTGATATAATAGATTTTTTTAATTTTTTGTTTTTTTGTGGCGGAATCCCATATTCGATCGTGTCATATGTGTACGGGTGTAGTGGGAAGGTTTCGTATCGCGTCCTCACTTTTTGCATTTAATTTGCCGAGCCAGCTGCCTCTTTGACTCATTATCTTGTATGCTTATCCTGTCACGAGCAAGGATTATACTGAGGCTCGCATGCCAACGGAAACTGAACTTAAAAAGGCCTGGTGTGTGGTTTCGTAGTCACGAGTGTTGTGGAAAACATTTTAGTAAATGTAGATACATTGTCAATAGTGCTCGTACTCCTATATTTTGGCAATATTCTGTTTTTTTAATAATATAGTGTTTTTGTCAATAAAGGCTTCGGCACTAACATTTGCCTGTGGAATGCCCGGTAGAATTGCCCTTATCAGTTTGCTAATGACCAACATGTGAAAATAAACCATTTGACTTTAGGGCCTGTTTAATTACATAGAGCGATCGTGCAGAACATCGGAAACTCATTTTTGTCATGTTGTCGGCTTAACATGTTAGCGACAGAACCGTTTTCATAGACCTGACCGATGCCTGACCCATGGTACTCATACACAGTGTGAGTTGTAAAGAACGCTGCAAGCTCTATGAATAATTAAATAACCTGAATTTATAAACACACACATACTCGTACAGTACTCACTATATCTATAAATCTCAATTCCCTTGGCAAGTTCAGTAGCTTTCATTCACCAAGGTATTTAGAAAACCCCCCTGGTTTTGGGTTGATATATGATACCCAGATTACAAGGTCAGTTCATGTGGATGTATGTACAAGTACCAACCCCACTGACTGTGTCCTTGGCTGGATGACCTATACGGTGAACCTCATATGATTGCTAGTTACTTGGATCGTTTAGACAACCAATCTTTTTAACTTGATAGAGAAATTGCCTCCCGTCTAAAAAATTACCCTCTTCCGGCACATCTATACTTAAAGGCCCTCTCAGTGATCAACCCAAGAGTCAAAATATTTGAAATTGGGCAGAAATATCTTAAAGGTGAAGAATAGGTCTGTAGAATTGTCTTAAGTTATCTTTTCCAAATGACAAATCGACAGATAACGAAGAAACCAGCAGTGGGTTCAAAGATTTGCTTCTCAATTCATACGTGGTTCAGTCAGGGCCTACGGACATTTATGACTAGAATATCCGATTTGTTCTTTAGTTGGTTGCTTTTGATCTTATAATTTGCAGGTATTAGGATACCTATTTGTTATTAACAACAATGCAAAATTGAATTTTTGATGATTTTTTTTTAAAGATGTTCGATTTTTTTTTTTTTTTTTTTTTTTTTTTTTTTTTTTTTTTTTTTTTTTTTTTTTTTTTTTTTTTTTTAATTTTTTTTAATTTTAGCAACTCACTGATAGTGCCTGTAAACATTAATCATGTTGTTGATGATGGTCAAAAAACCTCAATTCTTTACTATAATGAGTGATACAGAATGATAGCGAAAGCGTTATATAAGGGAGAAGAGCGGTCGAGGGAGAGAGGTCGAATCGAGAAGAGAGTGAATAGAGATAGCATCATATAGCGATAATGTCGTTTTATAAAGATTTTATGCCGTGAACCAATTCCTTCTGCCTTAAATTAATTATCGAAAGCACGCATTGGTTTGTTGACTTTTTTCCTACTCTTGTCCTTAAGGTAAACTAACTGCACTGCAATGAGTGCATGAATCATCTTAACTGAAACTACTCTGATCTGGCAGTTTCCAAGCCGTCAGCACGTTTTATTCCGTATCGGCAAGGGATGTTTAATGCCAAGTATTCGAAAACTATAAATTATTTGTGGAAAGTCGCAAAAGCTAATCTAGAATTTGACGCATATGTTAGGCCAGCTCAAAGTAGTTAACGGCATTAATATTGCGTCCGGAAGTTTGAAGAAGTGAAGGTGAATTTAAAATGCTATTTTGATAAATTCACATTGTAATAGTTTGAAACACATCTGCTATTATTTTAATACAGGCACAGCGCAGATTTGCTAGGCTTTTGGTTATATTCTTGCGCAAGTATTGTGATTTGTACCTATTTGTTTTTTTGTTTTCTCAACCTATATAAGTGACATTTGGACATGAATTTGAGGCCATTTACTCTAGTGCAACTCATCAATTTCACACCGATTTGCTCATTACTAGCTTCAGCGATATCACTGTGAGTTGCAATAAGCTCATCCACCAAGTACAAAGGACAACAGTTTCAGTTGGTTGTACTTGTACCAACTGACCTTGTGTGATCTTTTTTTTTTTTTTTTTTTAAAAAAAAAAAAAAAAAAAAAACAGGGTGTATTTTTCAAATATATTGGTGAAGAAAAGCTACTGATACTGTGCCAAGGGATTGAGACTTTACTGTCTCATAGTGTATAGAGAATCTTTGTTTCCGTTGAAGTCGGCGAGTTTTGACTTTTACCAAAAAACTCTGGTCATATATGTTCAAAAGTTTGTTATTTGGTGATTTTAGCTTGTACTTTGAGGTGGTATTGTTGTATCTCCTCTTTGAGAGTTTTAAAGTGTGGATGAAACCACGCTCAAAGTTGCCATGTTTTTCTTATACATTGTGTATATGGAGTTAGTGGTGTGGCGCCTAAAAGTACATGGGCAGTGATAGGACAACATTCATCTCCGCATGCATTTCTATAAAATAATACTAATGCGGACCTATATCCATAACGTCCCTTAAAGGCTTGACTCAGATATTTCCCGAGGATGGCGCCCTTCACTTTTCAAACAACGTTGGCCACTTAGGCATGTACTGTAGTATGCTCGTAGATTTACGAATCAGTTTCGGGAACGCACGCCCAGTTCCCTATTTCCGTTGCGGGAGTAAAAAAAAAAAAAAACAACCTTGTGGAAACACTTTCCCAAAGGAAATTTTGCACGCAATTTATACCAAACATGCAGGGTCTTAAGCAATAACAAATCAGGCAAAAAAAATGCTCCCCCAAATTAATTTCAAAGCTGTAGCAATCATATTGTTATTATTGTAAAAACAACCCTAAAGTCCCCCTACTAAAGCCCCTGTGATCCTCTAAAGTGGGATAGTATAACAGTACACTTTAGTAGGTTTGCTGGTTACATTTCGGCTAAATAATGAATAGCGATAAGTTTTAGGCAATCTGTTATTTAGTTTATTGGTTAAATTGACGACGACCTGTATATTTTATTTGTGACGGCTCCACTTCCGTGGCAATGGCATGAGAACAAAAATAAAGCACTAGAAGAATTTAAGTATGTTGAGCGAAGACAATCAAATAATTAATTTCGGTATTATAGGAACTTCACCATTTTCCCAGAGACCGCATTAACGGATACTGATGCAAAACCGGGATACTTCAGATCTAATGAATTATTGAACATTCTCTTATTTTGCTTGTTGATGTGGGCAGAAGCAATGCAGCAACCTAATAGTATAGGTCAAAATACCTCCTTGTTCTTTGTATGTATCATATTTCAGAAAGGTTTCTGATGGAAGTCATCAACCATCCAGCTCAATATTGCGCCTTACATTCATGAAACTTTTAATATTAAGATCGGGGTCTCAAACCAGATAACTTTGTTGTATAGCAATAGCTATTGACTAGTTGCCGTAGATTTACTTTTAGTTTCAGCTTGCGTTGAAAAAAAGGGGTGAAAATATCCATTTTTTGCCCCTCAGGCTAAATCGGACATCATGCGCTGTGGGGATTTTGAATTTTATAGTATTTAAAGCTGCGTTGGCAGCGGTTGCTTTTTAATTCTGTCTTTTCTTATCTTTCTTTGTTTCTTTGTTTCTATTTGGAATTACTTTAATCTTGCGTTAGTATCTACTTATCGTAAATAAATAAATAAGTACATCAACCGGGGTATAGGTAAGGTAAAATATGGTCCCAACGTGATGGATAGGGGGTTGGCAACCAAGGTACCCTTCGAGGGAAAGCTACCAAAACGCCGTACGACGCAGAAATTCAGAGACCCACTGGTTTTGGTACAATGGATAGCTTGTCGGTCTAGTTTTATATTGATAAGCACAAAAGGAGGCTGTATACCTTCCCAGCAGTGTTTCGTCGGAATGGACACCATAAAGCTCTCGGGTCAGTTACAACGTCACATTCCATAGAGGCTCAGTGTACACTAAAATAGGGGAAATAAACTTTCAAAAAGTAGGAATATATTCCACTTTCATGCGGTTTTCGTTTATATACAACTAGCGTTTGGATTCTTACAATAATGCAGTTTTGTCATTAGAATACAAAATATCAATTTTATTAAACTCTCTATATCCAGTTTTCATACTTTTTCCTACTTGGTTTTATGGCAATCCTTAACCGCATGTAAAGCACTTTTGAAAAAAACCATACGGCGCGGGGAAATGGACCCTAGATCGAACAAGAAAAAAAAATACGTACCCCCTTTTTGCGGTTGATCGTCGTATTTTCCTCTAGGGACGTTAGGGATATCTGATGATATAAAAGATCATGCATGTAGCAGAGGAGCATACTTTTTCATGTGATACATCACAATGTGCATTTTACACGAGATTTCGACGTCACTTTAATATATCAAACTTGCGCACTTTAATGCAACTGACCGTCGTGTTAGAAAGATGAGCAGAGTGACATATAGCAAAAAAGTGAGCGGCTGCCGTTACAATTGCATTCTGGCTAAAATGTATTTAATGAGGGCTCATCACGTTAAAGAGCCATAAGGACCATGTCTATCGCCGTGAACCGCGTATCAGAAATACTTTCGATGTATATGGTATCGGATCTTAAGGCTGTTCCATATAAGGTTACGTAGTGATTTGATTTCTTGTTCTCGGTTGGTGAAACATTCTTCCTTTGTAAATTAAAAGAATATCGAATAGCGCTAAAAAGGAATGTTCTTACCGAGTGGTATGTGCGCAATACTTTTTAACTTATTTAAAAGGCTTTTTTTTCGACAGGTGCTGGTGATTAGGGTAGGGATTTCAACATGATTGCAGCGTGGTTAATTGAGATTTTTTTTTTCGCCGCAAGAAGGCGGCTTAAGAGCGGCTTTTTATGACATAATGGACAACGGTATCATAAAAAAAAAAATACACATTACGTTATTAGAAAAAAAATACAGTTTTAGTCATTCATTTAGGAAAAAGGTTTGCAGAGTATTGAACGTACAAAAACAATTTGAAAAGACAAAGCGGCCAAAGCAACCAGGTGTGACGAATAGCTGTGAAGGCCCTAAGGGTCATAACTTATGTTCAAACGAGTTGGAGAAAGTTATACCGCTGTAAAAATTCCACAACGCTGTTGCCGAAAAATTTACAACGCATTGCCCGAACGAAATTTCACAATGGCCGTGTGGTCTAGACCCAATCAGAATAATATATCTGTGACGTGATTAAAATATCATATAATATGATATTTTAATCACGTCACAATAACTTTATTAACGATTCCCCCCCCCCACTTAAAGAAATGGTTATATGTAGCCAGGAGAAAGTGCACATGTGTGTACGACGCATATAAGAAGTTTGTATTTCAATTGGATGTGGGGTGTGGTGTGGGGTGCGCGGCGCGCGCGCGGGCGAGTGTTGTGTTGTGTGGGTGTGTGTTTCTCGGTGACCTTGAAACGCACAAAAAAAAAAGGGTGACCCTGATGGGGCTGCGCCATCTCCAGCTTCCAGTGCGGCTCTCTCCATCACAGAATGCGGATCATATTCTCAATAAATGCCCTACCCTTTCGTCCACCGGGGGTTATAGGGACTTCTCAAACCCTAACCAATCAACAGTAAGCTGGCTTACACCAAAATTCAACGCATTTAGCGGCTGCATCATATACGCAAAAAAGAAAGGGAGTGATGCAGATCATTTCGATTTTTCATGTTGTTTTCTTACTCAGAAGGAAAAGCATATCACCAAAAACGCCTGATTACAACTTTTAAGATCGAATTAGACCCGCAGTTTAGGTTAGCATAGGTAAAGTGTGTACTAAATTGGCCTCCATTGGTCGACCAAATTTGGCGAACGATTCTGTCCCATCAAACATACAAACTTTTCTTGGTGCCTTACATTTCACTTGTAAGGAGAAAAATATAAATATAAACTTCTTCGACAAGCAAATCCCAATGTTGGCTTTTCTGCTCGATCTCAGATAGGTCGTTTTTTGTAAAACGCACATCTTGGAAACATTTGCAAGATACCAATCATTTAGTACTTTGTTACGGAGAGTGTCAAATAAAGCACATATAACCATAAGTTTAAATGATTATCCTTCACTAATATTAACCAGAGAGAACAAAATTGAGAGAAGATTAGGAATGGAGGTAGAGAGAGAAAGGGATAGATAGTCAGCGAGTGAAGAGCGAGAATAGGAAGGGAGGTAAGAGAAATTGGACATGTAAAAAGCCAGGGGTAGAAGCTATTATCCATGCTCTCGTGAACCCATTCTGTGTCCGCCCTAAATATAGATTAGGTTTGTTTGATTTTTTTTCCTACTCTTTGGCCCTTAAGGTAAAATTAACAGTACTGCAATGAATTGCAAATTAAGTCTAATGGATCATCTTAAGTGAAGCTATCATCTGACTGGCAGTTGTCCTAGCCGTTACACACTTTTATTCCGGTATGCAATGGATGTGAATGCCAAGTCCTGTCGAAACTAAAATTATTTGTGGAAAGTCTCAAATGCCATTCTAACACACACTGGCCAAATTTCGTACAATGCGAAAGCAAATGTATATTCAAAATTGATTTAAAAAAATGTACCACAGGATTCCTGACAACACATTACGTAATCCTTGTCAAAGTTTTGCTTTTCAAACAGATGCCTGGCTTTCCAAGAATTAAGTCGGTGCGAAAATGTTTAATATTGATTGCCCATGATTCGTAAATATGGCGGGTAAAGGACTGCCTAATGATACTTGCCGATTGTACTCCATAAGAAAATACAGTGCACAGGGACGTACAAAAAGGCTGCAAAATAGTCGCTCTTTACATTTAAGGTTATGTCATGGTCTACTCTAAATGTTGTGGGCGAAATCGGTGTGGTTGTATGGACCACCGAAAAATGAGATATGGTCAAAAAAATGGGAGCGTGTTCACACCGTTGGACTCGTGACATTTACATGCCCAAAAAAAGGGAGGTCTCACGTGTTAATTCTAAATAACTTTATAGATCGCAACCGTTGAACATTGTGCTGTTTGTCACTGACAATTGAAACCGTAATTAGACATTATTTTACGTAAAACCATGTGAGTTATCATTCGAATTGCATTTCGTGTGGTCTCCGAATTTCTCGGCTTTTTTTCTAAAACCACCGTCTTCCATTGACTTTATCTCATTTCAGTTCCATATAACCACTATGATTTTTTTTTCTCCCATACACATTTAAAGTCAACCCTAATAAACTCTACAATTTCATTAAGCGGGGCTGATTTAAGCCATTCTTAGTTTCTTGGCTGTTTTCCTTCTGGAGTGGACTCGGCAAGTTATCGTTTCGCTGCTCCTTAATCCGACATATTTTAGGGACCATACAAAAATTAAAAGTTTGCACACATCTTGGATTCTGGGGAATAGCATCTGTATGAAAACCACAACTTTGGAACTTTAATCCGTATTTGTGATCATAATCCAGGTATAATTTGAAATCAAGTTGGTTATATGAATTCTTTTTTCAGCATGTTGCACTAACTTTTGGCCAGTGTGTGTAAATTTGAACACCTGATAGCCGAGCTCAAGATGCGAACGCAAGCGCTATTACCTTCAACAGCAAAAACACAAAAAACGTAGCCTTTTGAGGTGGTTTTTTGGGTGTATGATTTGCCAGTTTGAACGTGGTCCGCCATATAATTGGTGCATATTCGACCTCTTTAATTTTTTGATTAAGCACATACAGCAGCAAGCAACCCAGCAGCATCACAACAAACACAGTAGTCGAGTAGTCGCAGTAGCCAGTAGTAATTATCCTTAGCAAGATTATTAGCAAAAAAAAGTAGTAGCAGCAGCAGCTGGTGTATATAGTAATGGCAGAAGTACAGCACACTGTTAAAAATCACCTGATAAAACAGGCATTTGAACTGGCAGCTGGGACTCACGACACATACATTAAAATTCTCAGCTTCAACGTTAGATTGTTGGTTTTTGACTTGTTTAAACAATATTAAGAATTAAAAACGTTATTACATCCTCTGACCAAATTTTTCATGTTGTAGCTATTGCATCATACAACGTTGTAGTTCCGTTACCACGTGGTTGTCAAAAGTTATATTTCAGGCAAACATTTGAGAAAAAAAAAAGGCATAAACAAGGGAAAACGTGAAGACATACAGATTAAACCAGTATTATACACTGTTGTTTTATATGGGTCATGTACACATATTAATGTCACCGGATTGCTTACCTCCTCGTATGAATAACTTAATACATGTTACCTTACATATATTACGAAGAGGGCCTTAGATTACAAGTCCTAATAAACCTTATCCACTACACTACATGACTTTACGTATAGCAGACGCTAAAATTAAATAAAATTTATATATATAAGTAAAAATTAAATCAAATCGATATGATATATATATATCATATCCATCTCTATATATATATATCTATATATATATATATCTATATATATATATATATAAGATATATATATCGTCCGCTGCAGGAAAAACCTCATATGTAATTTGAACGGTCAAATGCAAAAAAACCTCATATGTGCAAACTGTCGGTAAACACATGGACAAACCGATCTATTGTCGCAGTGTTGGGTCAAATCAAGTTGGTGAAAATGATGAGGTGATGCTTAAAGAAGTACGTACGATCTATTTAAAATATTTTGCGATACTTTGCAAAATGACAAATCGCCAAAAATTTACGGGTCGTTTTCTCCTCAGTGTTAACCGACAATGCACATAGAGTTTTTGCTCTCATAGGTCAAATGCACATATGATAGTTTTTCCTTGCCCAACGACGATTATTGTGGTGTGCTTACGTTTTCAAATTAACTAATATAATCCAAAAAGAGGAAAAGAGTTTTAAAAAACTATTTTTATTAAATGTAGGGAAACTAGATTTGAATTTTTTTTTAATTACGTTCCTTACGACTTATTTTACACCATTTTAAAAGGTAACCGATTTTCATTAGTTCGTATCTTATTTAACAACAAGTTAGATTACAGAAGACGTAATTTTACGGAATATAATAACCGTCGCGTATAAATACTACTTTTTTTTTCAAAATGTGTATTATTAATTTTTTACCACTGGTTTATTTACTTTTTCTTTCTGCTTCCAAATTGTAACTTTATAAATGTGGGTATAGGTAATACGCGTGAAAATTATTGCATGATTGGGGGTTTAACCGTAATTTAAAAGTTAAAGTCTAGTAAAATAGGAACATTTTTAACAGTGTATGAAGTATACTAAGTATCATAGCAGGGAGTAATAGGCATTAGCATTGGTATAGTAGCATTGGGTTAAGTAGTAGTATTAAGTAGTATAGTATAGTAGTAGTAGTACATGTAGTAGTAGAGTAGTAGTAGTAGTAGTAGTAGTAGTAGTAGTAGTAGTAGTATAGTAGTAGTATTATAGTAGTATTAATCGATGGCAACTGAATTAATGCACTGATTATATACCGATGCAAAATCTTGTAATCCACTAACATGGTATGTCTTAGCACGATTTAGACCCTGTTATAAAAGGTCGTCGAAGATTGTTGGTTTAAATAGTTGGACCCTATTTGGCGCTCATGTAATGCTTCGGATAGCGTAGTTTTAGAGTCTAATTGGGCCACCCCGTAATGGGTGACAAAACCGGTGTTATGAACTCTGGTTTTAACTCTTATTCACTGCTACAACTACTCAGCATATCAACAGCTAAGCTGTAATAACCAAGAGAACGCAATATCTGCGCATGTTTGAACTCCCAATTAATAGGTGCTATTGTCCTGCGACAATTCAAACTGACACTTGCACATGCATCTGTAGCATGGTGTATACCTCAAAGTTTGATTTAAATATTTTAACCCAGTGAAAGGCAATAAAATTGCACGAAGCGCACTTGAGCGATTTACCAATAAGGATGACTGACCCCTTCCCAAGCACCCAAGCACGCTGTTCATTTTAACGTATCCTAATCGTCCCCTCAATAACTCCGCAGCTGTCTACTACGGTTACCCCCTGTTGGTTCATACATTCACTTTTCACTCCAATATGTTATCGTAAACGTATTTTCACAATGTATCCACCGTCGATAAAAAAGAAAACTGTTCACTCTTTTTTATCGAGTTTGCAATTGCATTGGCGTTGCCTATTTTATGGTTTGAATATATAAGTTTTAAGTGCATCGTTGAACGCCTATTAAAAAAAGCGCAAACAATATGAGTAGCAGAGAAAAACAAACCTTTCTTCTACAAAAGAACCAGATATTGTTACGAGTTGTGTGGGCCTCTTTTCAAGAGTAATATTCTTGTTGGTCTTCCGCTTTTAAACGTGGTCCCATGAAATGAGATGATAAACCTACTCCAACTCTATGTGGGGCATTCCATTGCAATAAACACGGTCAGAAAAAAGAATACACTACCAGTGACATCATATGTTAAACTATTGATTATGTCAGTGTCATGAATACACCAGTCACCTGGAATTTCCTATAACTCACTGATAAATCAATGGTACCACAAATGATGCCATCACCAACCCAAATATTGAATGCTTTCTGTTCGACTTCCTGGTAGACTTGACTCAACCCACATCTATTCTATTTGCATTTCTTGGGACCTTTAAAGTTGGATTTTTTGGAAATTAATCCATTTTATAGCATAAGAAAAGGAAAACATTAACATTATGTAACCCGGGATAAATGTTTTAACATACACACACACACACATGTACCGATGCATTGTGGGCACTTGACTTTCAGTATGAAATGGCATTAATGGAATTGGACCATTGAAAACAGTGTGTGTGTCGTGGTGATTATATACTCCCGGCAAGAGACAAACACACTGTAACATACAGAAACAGAGAGGGGTATTTTTTTCTTTTTCATATTTTTTGAAGCTCACAGTCATTTTAGACTCGTTTTACCCTATCACTACCAAAACCCAATAGAAATCATGATCGAGGTTAGAAAAGCAAACTCTGTCCAAAAAGATGCGATACGTCATCGTCCCAACACTCAGATTGGGCACGGAATCGCTGGCTGCGCAAGCGTGACTCCCTCGTGCTTGCCATCCTACCGGCTCATGTGGCAATGGGTGCGCCGGAGGCCCCGGGTCGAATCATCCCGCCACGGATGTGAAGTATAATTCTTTAGATCTCTTCCTTTACCCCTTCCTTCCTCTCTGGATAGCATAAACCAAAAGGGGGCGGAGTTTGAATATTTCACTGTTGGAGCAGGAGAAGATTGTTTTGAACAGGAGAAATATATCGGCGGCCGTAACTACTTTGAGATAAGCCTATCGATCCTCAATTCATAGCCTTTTTCCCAATACTTGACAAGTTGCCTTTGAAGGGATGTGTTCGACCGCTCCAATTGATTGATTTACTAGGCACTGCTTTAACTGAGAATATTCAACAAGCAAGCAGCGTTTTCATAAAGAATGGTGAATAAAATATTTATGTATTTATTCAAATATCATGGCAATATTTCGGAAAAAACATACATAATCTGATGACTTTTTTCAAAAAATCGGCCCTATTTTGTTTGTGGGATTGATTTCAAACATCTTTTTAGGATTGTTTTATGAGAGTACATGGAAAACCGATTCCATTACCAACATTGGTTTCAGGACACTACCCGATGCATTTTCCAAATATATTAACGTAGATTGATTGGGATCTTTCAAAATGCGAGTTAACGGGGTCAATTGAAGTATAGCGATTGAGTATCAAGTTGACGTGTAAGTCCTAACTATCTTATTCATTTTAAGTGGGTAAAGTAATTATCTGATTAGATAGATATTCGGTGGTATTAATTTGAGAATAAGAGCTATTTGTGGCGGAATCCATATTCGGTCGGTGTCACCTGTGTCCGTGTTTTGTGGGAACGTTTTGTAGCCGAACACAATTTTTCATTTAATTTTTGAAGGCCAAGCTGCACTCTTTGACATCATTAAATTCTTGTATACCCGTTTCCCTGACTGAACCAGAGCACAACAACGGCTTCTGCTTGAGGCTCGCATACCAACGGAATTCGATTTTAAAAGGCATGATGTGTTATTTCTGAGGCCAAATATAGCGGCAAACCATGTGGTAAAGGTAGCTACATTGTCAATATATGCCCGTCTGGTTGTATGCCTCCGAACTTAACCCTCGTCTACCTACCGAAGGGTGGGTGTTTACACCCCCCCCCTTCAGGTTTGTTCCCCGGCTTGCTAAACCCCCTTTTTGGTGGCCAAATTATTTAATGTAATTGTCAATTGTCATGTTCCCCGCCTCCTTGTAATGCCCAAAAACAAACTCCCACCAGGGTATAGGTAAGATACAGGGTGATCCCAAATTGAATCGATAAGGGGGGGGGGGGGGGTTACCACCCCCCCACCTCCCAGAAGATGAATAAAAGTACCAACATGCCTAACACCACACAGGAACATCACAGAAACTTGAATTTTGTACCAATAAGATAGCTATGGCCTCCCTTCCATTGATTACGCAAAAGGATACCACATGCCTGCCTTACTCACAATGACGTCATAAAGTTTGCATGTCAGCAAAACTGCCATTTCCATAGACGCACACAGTGAAAAATTCTATTTTTCGCCAAAAAGGTTAGAAAAAAATCAATTTTCATGGCGGTTTGACTCTACTTACTCTTGATGGGAACTGACTATTTTAATATAATAATCATTACATAGAGTCTATAATAGGGTGTTTGAATCGCTAAAAATTGCGAAATATCATATTTTCGTACTTTCATCACATATGACTCATGGTACGTCATAATGGGATGTGTACTTTTTTTGGTAGGCCATGGAAGAAGAAACCGAAAGCTATCCTTTGTAACGCAACATTTACGTCAGGAATCGGGTGTTCAGTACCGAAAATCACAGGGGGGGGGGTGGTAACCCACCCCCCCCCCCCCCTTAGGCTTTTGTTACAAAATCTGCTCAGGTAGACGACGGGTTCAGCAACGGATGTTCTTAACAAATTGTTTTTCAAACTTGCTATAAGGTTCGGCCCGCTAACATTTGCCTTGCTGGATTACCTACCTGCTAACGATCACATGTAAATCAAGCAATTTGACTTTTAAACCTTGTCCAACCAGTGTTTTTTTTCTACTACATTCACAATACGCACGTTTATAGTGACGTATAGCTGATAGCATATTTAATAAGCACTGTAAGCAATCTCCAAATCAAGTGTTTCACCTTTATATTTAATAAACCAAGCATACAAGCAGAATGGTATTTATTTGGCATGAAGGGCGCCAAAGTAGCATACACAGTTGCTACTCTAAAAAAAACAAATACAAATATTGTCAGTATTTGCTTACATCAGCATCATATGTAACATAGTAGTACAATATTTGGTATTTTCTACCTGTAAAGCTATAGAAAGGTGGCAACCCACCCCTACCTCCGACTTTGCCGGAAACCATGACCATCCATGAAGGGGCGATACCTTATTTTTTTTTTCTGTATAAAATATAAATACTAAATTTAAATCAATTAATAATTGAGTGATTAATTAATTAATAGCGTTATTTTTTTTTTACTGCACGAGTGGTAGCACACCTTGCATTATATACTGCAAGGTCCTGAATTTTAAGGAAGGTTATGTAGGTGTTTTTATCCTCTACACTAACCCAGCGATTATCAGGTAAATATTACACATGTCTGATGATATGAAACGTTTTTTTTTTTTTTTTTTTTGATTTAAATTTAGGAAAAGTATTTCATTTAAGCCAATGCTATATTTACTTTTATCACAACCGTTCCTGAAATTCAAACATTTCTCATGCCACATTGCAGAAGTAAAATCTGTATGGATTTTTGCTCTCGCTCGAGCACTCCTACTGAAAATTGAGCACTAGCCATTTTGAAAGGTACACCTGCCTGCTAATTGCTAGTACGACTACCCATACTTTTTTTTGTTAATTCAAAAACACGTTTAAGCTCTTGTCACTTGTTTTCATCACATCCCCAGCAATATAATTCTAGCTTGTTCAGAAAGTACAGTAGTTTTGACTCACTCTGTGCGCTTAACAGTCTGTGGTCAATACGTACTAGCGATACTCGTATATCACAAGAGCCATAAAGGCCATAACGTATTGCCGCAACGCGTTGCGAGAAAATAGCAACGCGTTGCGACATTTCGGCAACGCGTTGCGGTGTAGGCCAATCAAAATCATGAATTTCTGTGACGTATTTAAAAAAAAAATAGACCCACAACGCGTTGCTTGATACTTTGCAACGAGTTGCAAACCTTCACAACGCGTTGCGAGCTTCACGACGCGTTGCAAGCTTCACAACGCGTTGCGAAGGACCACAGGCTATAAGGGTCATAACGTATTGCCGCAACGCGTTGTGAGAAAGTCACAACGCGTTGCGACATTTCGGCAAAGCGTTGCGGTGTCGGCCAATCAAAATCATGAATTTCTGTGACGTATTTCAAAAATATAAATCTCACAACGCGTTGCGACCTTCACAACGCGTTGCAAACCTTCACAACGCGTTGTGGCAATACGTTATGACCCTTATTGCCTTCACAACGCGTTGTGAAGTTTACAACGCGTTGTGAAGTTTATAACGCGTTGTGAAGCTCGCAACGCGTTGTGAAGGCTTGCAACGCGTTGTGAAGGCCATAAGGGTCATAACGTATTGCCTCAACGCGTTGTGGATCTATTTTTTGAAATACGTCACAGAAATTCATGATTTTGATTGGCCGAGGCCGCAACGCGTTGCCGAAATGTCGCAGCGAGTTGCTACTTTCTCACAACGCGTTGTGGCAATACGTTATGACCTTTATGGCTTGTGAACATTCGCACCGCGTTGTGAAGGTCGCAACGCGTTGTGAAGGCTTATAATGCGTTGTGAGTTTCCACAACGCGTTGCTAGATACTTTGCAACGCGTTGTGGGTCTAATTTTTGAAATACGTCACAGGAATTCGTTATTCTAATTGGCCGCAGCCGCAACGCGTTGCTACTTTATCGCAACGCGTTGCCGAATTACTCAAAAGCGTGCGGCCAAGACGTTAGGCCTTTATGGCTTGCGTACACGTACGTATGTGATAGTCTGGATAGTTTTTGAAGGCAAACATATTTTAGCTGTAAGATTTCACAAGATAAAATTAAGGTTCCTTCCCGGAAGTCTAGTAACTTAATCATTAGATATGAGTGTCAAACGGACCTAAACGAGAGACAAAAAGGAAGGAGCAAGAGAGGATGATAGGGTGCGAGAGAGAGATAGGAGGGCGGAGAAATGGAAAGAAAGGAAAAAGACCAGGCGATAGAATCCAGTGAACCCCTTCTCCGCCTAAATAATTAGATTCGGTTGTTGACTTTATTCCTATCTTGTCATAATTTTAGGAAGGTCTAACTGCACTGCAAGGAATTGCCAAAATTAAGTCTAAATGGAATCATCTCAAGTGGAAGAGCTCCTCTGCCTGGAGTTCTCCTCGACGTTTTCAGACACGTTTTATTTCCGTATCGGCAAGGGATGTTAATGTCAAATCTGTCGAAACTAAAATTATTTGAGGGAAGGGAAATCTCAAAGTCATTAATTCTAGAGTTTAACAACCCTTGATAGACTAGCGTAAAGTAGGCAACCGAATTAATATTGTTAGTACGTGAAGAAAGTGAAGATGGACTGAAAATGTTTCTATTTTTTAGTTAATTGACTTAAATTGCCGCCATTGTAATTTTGAATTGAACCGCAAGCGCTATTACCTTCATATAAGCATGGCCTGTGGCCGAAAAAAAAAAAAAAACGCAGACTTGTGTTGTTTTTGGTAATGATTTGCAAGATGAACGTGATCGGCATTTGTTGTGCTCATCGACCATCTTTTATATGCATATCCACCCGCAGCAGTAGCAGCGCAGTAGACATAGCCGCAGACAGCGGCAGTAGAAGTAGTAGTAGAGTAGTAGTAGTGTAGTTAGTAGTAGCGGTGGTGGTGGTGGTGGTGGTGGTGGTGTTGGTGGTACTAGTAGTAGTAGCAGTAGCAAAAACAGTTTGCAGTGCCGTAGTAGAAGTAGTAGTACAGGTCACACTAAATTATATCCCCAATATCAAACATTTTGCAAAACCAACTAAACAAAGTCAGAAGGTCCTTAAGCGATTAGACCCCTTTTATTTTTTCCTTCTCGTTCCTCCAAAAGGGAAAAGGGTCCATGAAGCTTTTAGTGAATATTTTGGACCATATTGCGCTCAAGACAACACCTGCGTGATAAAATATGTTGTCCTAGTCCGAGACACAGGGGTGCGTGTCCCACGGGATTTGGTGGGTGAGTGGCTTAGTAATATGGGTGGCAAAAAGACCGAAGATTCTTCACCCTAAACGAGATAGAAAAAAGAGAGAAAGAGGTTAGATTAGGTGCGAGAGATAAGGAGGGAGACGAGAGAGAAATGGAAAGGAAAAAAAAGAGCCATGGATAGAAAGCTTTATTTTTCAGTGAACCCCTTCTTCTCCCTAAATAATTAGATTTCGGTTGTTTGACTTTATTCCTATTATTACCCGCTTAGTATAAAATAACTTGCACTGCCAATGAATTGCAAAATTAAGTCCTAATGGAATCATCTTAAGTGAAGCTACCTCTGACTGGCAGTTCCCTAGCCATCAGACACGTTTTATTCCGTATCGGCACGGGAGTTAATGCAAAGCTTTCGAAACTAAAATTATTTTGCGGGACATTCTCAATAGTCCATTATTCGAGAGTTTTTGAACGAACCTGATATACTAGCGGACAGTAGCACCACATATTTGTCGGAAGTGAAGAGTGAAGAATGGACTGAAAATGCTATTTTTTAGTACATTGACTTAAATTGCCGGCATTGTAATGGAATTGAAACGCAGCGCTATTACTTCATATAAGCATGGCCTGTGGCGAAAAAAATAATAACTCAGACTTGTTAGTTGTTTTTGGTAATGATTGCAAGATGAACGGTGGATGCATGTGTTGTGCTCATTCAGACCCTCTTTTGATATGCATGTCACCCGCACAGTACAGCAGCAGTAGAATTAGTCAGCAGCAGCATCAGTTATAGCAGTAGTCTCAGCTCGTAGTATAGTAGTATCGTCAGTAGTAGTATAAGTCGTAGTAGTAGCGGTGGTAGGGTGGTGGTGGAATGTGGTGGTGGTGTTGGTGGTACTAGTAGTAGTAACAGTAGCCAAATCAGTTGACAACAGTGCTAGTAGTAAGTAGTATATGTAGTTGCGACTGTCAACGAAAGTCGAAGGCTACCCCACCTTCTAGTGCAAACCCACTAAAACAAGTCGAAGGTTCTGAAGACGATTAGACCCCCTTTTATTTTATTCTCAGTTCTCCAAAAGGTACATAGGGTCCGCCGAAGCGTTTCAGCTAAATTTGACCATATTTGCGCTCAACAACACCTGCTGATAAAATATGTTGCATAGTTCCGAGACGCAGGGATGGTGCTCACACCCCCCCACGGGCTTTGGTGATTGGCTTAGTAATATGGGGTCAAAAGACCTAAGATTCTTCACTACACGAATAGCAAAAATGAGAAGAAATAGGTAGATTCGGTAGCGAGAGATAAGGAGGGAGAGAATGGAGAGAGAAAAAAGAGCCAGGGATAGAAACTATTATTCAGTGAACCCCTTCTTCTCCCTAAATAATAGATTCGGTGTGACTTTATTCCTATTCTTGCCCTAAAGGTAAAATAACTGCACGCAATGAATTGCAAAATTAAGTCCTAATGGACTCATCTTAAGTGAAGCTACTCTGACTGGCAGTTCCTATAGGACGTTCCAGGCACGTTTTATTCCGTTTATCGGCAAGGGATGTTAATGTCAAATCTGTCGCGAAAAACTAAAATTATTTGAGGGACGGAATCTTCAAAGTCATTAATTCTAGAGTTTGAACAACTGTAGACTTAGCGTAAATAGGCAACAGCATTAATATTTGTAGTAAGTAGTGAAGAAGTGAAGATGGGCTGAAAATGCTATTTTTTAGTACCATTGACTTAAATTGCCGCATTGTAATGGAATTGAAACCGCAGCGCATTACCGTTCATATAAGCAGGGCCTGTGGCGAAAAAAATAAAATAACGCCGACTTGTGAGTTGTTTTGGTAATGATTTGCAAGATGAACGTGATCGGCATTTGTTGTGGCACATTCAGACCCTCTTTTGATATGAATATCACCCGTAGCAGTAGCTAGCGAGCAGCAGCAGTAGTAGTAGTAGTAGCAGTAGCAGTAGCGGTGGTGGTGGTGGTGCGTGTATGGTGGTATATTAGTAGTAGCAGTATCAAAGCAGTTGCACGGCTATAGTAGTAGTAGTAGTTACGGGTCACACTTAAATATATCCCCATACCAAATTTCGTCAGGCCACTAAAACAAGGCAGGATTTTTGTCTAAGACGATATTGACCCCTTTTATTTTTTTTCTCCGTTCTCCACAATGTCAAGAGGGTCGTCGAAGCTTTTAGTGAAATATGGACAATATTTGGCTCAAGCCAACACCTGCGGATAGGAATAGTTGTCATAATCCGAGACGCAGGGGTGGTGGTCACCCATGGGACATGGTTTGATTTACTATAGCTATTATGATGAAAAACACTTAGCAGGTTAGAGAGCAATGTATTGATATACGATGATAATATTAATCGATGGTTAAAAAACCAATTTGGTTAATCTTCATTTACAATGTAATATGAAAAATAAATCATAATTACATTACCCACATTTGCACCTACTTTTGTATGTATGAGTGCTTTAATATCGTCGCCTAGGGCAGGACAAAAAAAAAAACCATATGTAATTTGAAAGGTCAAATGCAAAAACCTCATATGTGCAATTTCGGTAACACGGACAAAACCAACTTCTTGCAGTATTTGGTCAAATCAAGGTTGTTGGAAGTGATGAGGTGATGTTTAGAGAAGTACGTAAGATCTGTTTAAGTATTTGCGATACTTTGCAAAATGACAATATCGCCAAATAGGTTGTTTTGTCAGTGTTACCGAAATGCACAATGAGGGTTTTGGCTCTTCATTGCGCCGTAGAGGTAAATTGCACATATGAGGTATTTCCTGCCACCGTACGATATATATTTAACTATATTATATCAATCTCTGAAAACCCAAAATAGTTGTGTTTTTTTGTGGTGTGAGCCTATACAAACATTGTATTTTATGTTTTCTTTAACATCATGTTGTTGAAATGTATTACTGCCGATGAAAATTTGGACGAGTTAAATTTCTTGCGTATTACTAAAAAAAAAAAAGAAATCTACTTTAATGCTTCATAAGACCAATTCTCTTGTGCGATTCGTCAAGTGGGCGATGATCCGGGGGAGTGTGAGAATATTACTGAAAACAATTGCGATCTTGTAGGTGTGTTTAATCAAATATCGCTTGAGGCGGTTCAAGTATTTATTTTGAGTTAATTAGTGGGGGCCCATGCCCCCCACCCCACACCGGCACTAACGGAAATCGGGCGAGTGCTGAGGAATTTGAAATAAAAGACAAATGAAGAAACCATAAACCATGTTTGGGTGATTTATAATTAGGCTGCACACATTACATGTAAGTAAACAATATTATTATTATTATTTTCGATTAAATTTAACCCTTTATGTGACTGAAAACAAAACAATTTCATGTTCGAATTAATGTTGAGGGTTAACCATTAAACGGTCGTTTTTTTTTTTTTTTTTTATCTGTGATCTGAGAAAAGAGATGGATATGAAGCTAAAGTCAGTATACAATGATAAAATACGGCTTTCATCGATTATCGAAAGTGATAATATCCGGTTTAAATCGGTAAGTGCAGTGGTCCCAAGACGATCGGAAAAAGCACCTTTAAAGTGCTGTCTGACAACGAGAGATTTCACATAACAGGTTGTCCCGAAAAAATGTGAAAGATCTGATTTTTGCACAATTGTAAAGCTTTCATAAACATATCCCATCTTGAAAGGATATTAAGCTGGGAATGTTATTTGTACAAAACTAGTGAAATTCTATTCTATTTTTGGGGAAGCAAATATGAACATCAGTCTGTTTTATATTGAAATATAAGCAAATCAAAATCGCTTTCCCTCTTTAAAGACTTTCCGTAGCCAACTAGAAGGTAAGAAATATATTGAGTGGTCTAACTGTAGAAATTACTATTGTGACACAAATGTGGTGCCTCAAAATCTCTCGTTGCACCGTATGTAATCTGGTTCTTCTAGAGCAGATATAAAAAAACGTTTTCAAAATGTTGTTGTAAGCGCAAGACTCATTGGAACTTTTGCGTGTTTTCACCAAGTTTGGCCCTACTTTGCAGTCAAATAATACATTTTATTGCTGATTTGGGGGTTGTCTATGACCTTTCACATTGGTGGCATAAATTTCGTGCAAAAATTAATTCGGGAAAAGTGTTTTCTCCACCACCCCCCTCCCCCCCATTGAGCACTAGGGAGTGAAAAACCCTTGGTCACTTAAAAGTGAAGGAGATTTTTAAGATAAAAAATTGCACTGATCGGTTGTGGGACCACCTACGAGAAACGTTGGACAAACAAGCACGGAAGAAAAACCGCCAAACCCTTGTTTTGAAACTGGCCTTGCTATCCTAACGTCCCTAGGAAACCATGCTTTGAATTTATGTCGTGCAGACAGGAAATACTAAATCATCATTCTTATTAAATAAAGACTGTGTATTCGGCTAATTCATCAAGTGTGATCTAATACATTGGTAAGCATTCAAAATAGAAAAAAAAAAACGGATTCGAAAAAAATATTGAGGGCTCTTTTCTCTGGAAATGTCCTCATGCTCTTTATGTGTTAAGGATAAATATTTCAAAATGGACCACTACGTTAGAACCTTTAATACTAAGATTACCATTTTTTCTTTTTTTAAATTTTTAAGTAGCCTGTTTCAGTGCAAGCATTTTATATAAGTCAAGGTGCTGCAAGTTGCAACGAGAGATTCAAATATCAGCGGGCCCGAAAAAAAATCAAAAAGTCTGATTTTCGCCCCTGATGTAAAGCTTTCCATAGAAAAAGATCACCATCTGAAAGGATTAAGCTGAGAAAATGTTTCTTTGATACAACTATCATGGAAATTTGTAGTTTCTATAGGAGCAAATACGAAATTAAGCCTATGTTGATATGAAATATAGCAAATCAAAAATAACCGTTTTTTCCTCTGTTAATACATTTCTAATTCCTAATAAAAGTAAGGAACGAAATCTTCTGAGAGTGCTATATATGAAATTACTATATGGGTGATACAATGTTGGGTGCCTCAAATTTTCTCGTTGCACCTTTAAGGAACGGGTTCGGTGGATGAACTGATGCTTGAAGATGTTTGAACAAACAGCTTCCCGGGTGTCAAAATTTGCAAGCTGTTATTTTGTGGGTAATCTTCAAACTACTTAATTTAGAATTTCCTACAGAAAGGAAAACAGTTTGCTTTTAATGATTTCAGCTCAAATTGCTTTAGGAGTGTCGAGTAGAGTATTTCTATAGTCTTTCTAGAAACATGAAAAAATATATTTAAAAAATGGTGACCTTCCATTATCATCACCATAACTCCAGGAAATAAATCCTCAAACGGCTCACAGGACGTCATCCTCCCATGGTAAGTGTTTTCATGTAAGTAGGAATACACTTAATGCATTTAAGTACATGTAATTTTCAAAACAAATCGCTCCTACTAAACTCTAAAACTGGGTTCGGTTGGAATGATGCTTTAAGATGTTGAACAAACAGCTCCTTCCCATGTGCAAAATTGCCAATGCTGTAGATTTTGTGGAACTCTTTCACATTACTTTAATTTAGAATTTCCTACAGGGGCATGCAATTCGAAAGGAAAACAGTGTGTTTTAATGATTTCAGGTCAAATGTATTGAGAATGTGATTAGAGTACTTTAATAGTCTTTTCTAGAAACATGAAAAAAGTATAATAAAAAATGGGTGCCTCCAATGACCATCACATAAATCAGGAAATAAAATCCACAAAAGTCTCACAGGAACGTCAGCCTCCCATGGTCAAGTGTTTTCACTAAGTACATTAAGTACACTAATTCATTAAGTACATTTAATTTTCAAACACATCGCTCTAGAACTGGGTTCGGTTGGAATGATGCTTTAAGATGTTGAACAAACAGCTTCCCATGTGCAAAATTGCAATGCTGTAATTTTGTGGTGACTCTTTCAAATACTTAAATTTAGAATTTCCTACAGGGTACATGCAATTCGAAAGGAAAACAGTTTGCTTTTAATGATTTTCAGCTCAAATGCATTTTTAGACGTGTAGATTAGAGTATTTTAATAGTCTTTTCTAGAAACATGAAAAAAAGTGTATTAAAAATGGTGCCCTCCATTACCCATCACCATAACTCTAGGAAATAAATCCTCAAAAGTCTAACAGGACGTCATCCTCCCATGGTCAAGTGTTTTCACTAAGTACATTAAGTACACTTAATTCATTAAGTACATTTAATTTTCAAACAAATCGCTCTAGAACTGGGTTCGGTTGGAATGATGCTTTAAGATGTTGAACAAACAGCTTCGCATGTGCAAAATTGCAATGCTGTAATTTTGTGGTAACTCTTTCAAATACTTAAATTTAGAATTTCCTACAGGGTACATGCAATTCGAAAGGAAAACAGTTTGCTTTTAATGATTTTCAGCTCAAATTTTTTTTTTTTTTTTTTTTTACTAGGTTGATTTTGGTAGACTTTTAATATATTATTTTTGGACTATTTCAGAGTATATTAACACCAAAATTGTTTCTGTTGCAATTTGTGTGGGGTCAAATCATACAATTATTGGACTAATACCCAAAATCATTTTAACATACCAATACATGTATGAGTGTAAATCTAGGGGTAAATCAAGGTCAGGTGAAGTTGGGATCTTCACCACTTGACCAAAATGATTACAATACAGATTGGCTGAATATTGCATATTTTTAAAATAACCAATATCCTTTATCGATCCTCGGTTTCTTGGTGCTCAGCCGGACGCACATAGTCTTGTGTCTTGTGAGCAATGTCATGTAGACTGGAAACGGGACGCGTTGTGAACAAATGCAAATGTTGTGAAAATAAAGGCAGACTCAGATGTTGTGAAATATAATGTTTTGTGTATAGTAATATAAAAAAATAGTTAATCAAGATTAACTAGATCAAGGAAATGAGTTAAAGTTTGAGATGACTCAGGTTTTTCGTTATGACGTAGTTGACATTTATGATGTCGATTTGAGATTAGTTATTTAGCACTGTTTTTTTTTTTTTTTTTTTTGAATTTCCTACAGGGTACATGCAATTCGAAAGGAAAACAGTTTGCTTTTAATGATTTTCAGCTCAAATGCATTTTTAGACGTGTAGATTAGAGTATTCTAATAGTCTTTTCTAGAAACATGAAAAAAGTATATTAAAATTCGCTCTAGAAGTACAAGTTGGTTATGATCAGCATAGAAATTAGGGAAGTATTCTAATACTCGCTTAAAGGCATTTCTACTCATACCCAAAATCGTTTTACTTATACCCAAAATCATTTTAACATACCAATGCATGTATGAGTGTAAATCTAGGGGTAAATCAAGGTCAGGTGAAGTTGGGATCTTCACCACTTGACCAAAATGATTACAATACAGATTGGCTGAATATTGCATATTTTTAAAATAACCAATATCCTTTATCGATCCTCGGTTTCTTGGTGCTCAGGCGGACGCACATAGTCTTGTGTCTTGTGAGCAATGTCATGTAGACTGGAAACGGGACGCGTTGTGAACAAATGCAAATGTTGTGAAAATAAAGGCAGACTTAGATGTTGTGAAATATGTTTTGTGTATAGTAATATAAAAAAAAAATAGTTAATCAAGATTAACTAGATCAAGGAAATGAGTTAAAGTTTGAGATGACTCAGGTTTTTCGTTATGACGTAGTTGACATTTATGATGTCGATTTGAGATTAGTTATTTAGCACTGCGATAGTCAGGCGGTGGCGGCCAAGCCTCATTTATTATAGCAATCCACCAAAAATATCAAAAGAAATTACAGCAATACGGAGTGTAAACCACAAAGCAATTTTGGTGCTTTGATGTGGGTCGGTCACGGGTGTTCCCATGACCTACATACGACTTCGTCCTCGTTCGTTATTAATACCAACAAAAAAAATCAGAAATAACACTTCCAGAGGAGTTGATTCTTCAACTCCAACGGTTTTGGAATAAGAAAATATTCCTTGACAACATTCAGAAAAATTCAGAATTTTTCGACAAAGTATATTGCCAAGTAAAGGAGGGCGGTATCCCGGGAAGTCTCTCAATCAGCCTTTAATTGTTCGCCTTCAAGTCCTGATTGTAAGCTTATCACATGAAAGCTGCGGGCAATTGAAAGCTCATTTAACTATGTCAACTAAAATAAGATAGCGTTTGTGTTGACGTTCGGAAAAAAAAATCTGTGGGGTGAAATGGCGTCCTTGCAACATCCACAAAACGCACATGGTTACCTGAAATAACACATTTTGTGCAAGTGCTTAGCACCTTCTGTGTTTTTGTACCCAAGGAGTGAAAAACCCCTTTTGTCACTTAATTATTACCCGCTTGTGTTTTACTTGGTCCATGAAAAATCAATTAATGTTAGAGTGAAAGTAAACTTAAAGGTTCATCTATTTTGATAATTCCGTGACAATTGAAATGACGTCATCTAGGTGATACAAACCACTAACCTGGCTGATCAAACTCTTGGGTGGACTACTTCTTGCATGGCACTCTGCGAAAAAAGTGCTTTAAAAAGTCTGAAAATGCAATAGTTGTTTTAATTAAGAAAGTGGATGAAATTTCATGATTGACATGGTAGACTGGTAGTTTTCTCAAACTACGTGGCATTTGGACAGTGAATTTGAGGCAATTACTCAGCGCGTCATTAATTTCAATCGATTTGGAACATTATAGCTTGGCGACAGCGAGAATCGTGGGTTTGCCTGTCTGACATCGGGCGAGTTCGGTGACTAGTAAACTCAAGAATTTCTGGTCATCAGATGTTCAAAATTGGCGTTATTTGGTACACTGTTAAAATTATCTTAAAATACCCCAACGGCCGTTTTGACGGTCAGCCGGGACTCAAAACGTGCAATAGCTGAAAAAGGGACTCGAAACGTGCAAATGACTGTAAAAACGTGGTGTTAATGTTGTGAGTCCAAGCTGCCAGTCAAATCGCTGTTTTTTAATGAACATTTAACAGTGTAAGTTGAGATTGTACTTTGGGGTGACGTTGTTGCATTTCCTCTGTGAGAGTTTTATGTGAAAGAAACATGCTCAAAGTTGTTCATTTCCCATAGACTACTGTTATAAGTGAGTTAGTGTGTGTACTATAAATTGTGACACTCACACCCTCTTCACCTCAATTCCCTATGAGGGTCACACCACTAAAATACACTTCAAATAAAAACTTTTCGTTATTCACGGGTGTTAGGCTTTCCATGATACCGCATATATGAGATATATGGTATTTACAAATTCAAATGGCGGTGGTACAACCACAATCAGGGTCATTTTTTGGGCTCGACCTGTACGAAACTATTTGAAGTAAAGACTTTTTTAAACTATGACTAAGATGCGATATCAAATAGCCGAAAGCTATTTTCTCCTCTCCTCTCGTTATCAGCTAAAAAATATGAGTGTAAAATCCCGAAGTACCAAGACATAGGCAATTTAAAGGTTGGGTATAGTAAGAAGTAGCGATATCACGTTTATTGAGTGTATTTGCTCTTAACTAAACTGGAATTAAAAAAACCTGAAAGGAAGGCAAAAGTGTGTTACAGTATAAAATAGCGCAATTAACATTAAGGACCAAAGGTTTTCACCCCCGTTAGTCGGGGGGGGGGGGGGTATGGGGCTCCTATGGAAACCACTTTCAGGAAGGAGATTTTACACGACATTTATACCACTGCCAACTCAGCAAATAAAAAAAATTTTAGGTTGTTTTTTTGTTTTAAATTAACAAAATAAGGACACTGAACAAGCTACATTTACACGTTATAAACCACGCAAAATGTTCAAAAGATAAAGAAATATGATTGTTTTTGCCTGATAGGGCCTGACACGACGCTAAATAGCCTCATCCGAGAATCCAGATTGACCAAAAGTTGTCAAAATGTTGATATATGAGGAGCATCTATTTTTCTCATTTACCTGTGAAATTTATTGCAAAGGATATTTGCTTTGGATCTTATGAATGGAAAGGTGCCCCTTTTGGTCGATCAATATTAAACTACAAGTGTTCTCTGTGGATGCAAAATCACGTCTTAGTTCTCACATCAAAACGAGTTGAAAATATATGCGCGAAAACGACAGACGAGGTTTTCGGGTGAAGGGCAATTCTATCAAGTATGAAAACTTATATTATAATTTGGTCATCCCCCTTTACTTCTTTGTTATATGCTCTGTAGATCTTACACATTTCGTAGTCACGATTCGTAGTCTTTATATTACAATGCCCATGCGCAATTCATGTGTAGGAAATGGACGACCTCTCTAGTTGAATATTGAGGATGAGCGATTTTAGAAGTTCAGAAGCTTCAGGAGAGAGTATAAGAGGAGAGAGGGGCGAAAATGAGATGAATGGCTAGTGAGAGAGGATAACTGTTGTGCCGTTTTATCCCTCCCTGCCCTAAAGGACATTTTGCTGCAAGCACGGGTTGTTGACTTTTTTTCCATTCTGTGCATTAGGGACATAATGGCATGAAAAAACTGACATAAGGAAACAGACCCTTACTGAAATCACGTCCACGATGTGACTTATAAGTCCCAGAACTCTAAACGTGACATTTTGTCCTCTAGCGTCAAGATGCCATCCACTTAAAGAGGAAGTCCTGAACGCTTGCCTTAAATACCCGTTTTTATAATTTGCGCAGGATATACAAATAGAAAGGAAACCATATAAACTGTGTTATTATGCAAGGCATATGATATTTAAAAGAAAATGGGATATGAACTACGATCAAGCTATAAACGGAGCTTGTAGAACGCCAGCTTATTCAAAATAAAAACAACCGTTGTGTGTTTGTGCGAGAGAGACTCAATGCAAAACATAATAACCACATTGTATTTTACTATTTTACGTTTCTTGCACTCTTGTCATGTATTATGAATGTGTTTACTGCCGTTAAAATTGAGGACGGGTGAACTCGTCATTGCGTGTTTACTGAAAAGAAAAGAAATCTGACGTTAAATACTTTTATAAGGGTCTATTCTCTTGTGAGATTCGTCAAATTGCTCAAAGATCCAGAGGCGTGTGTAATATTACTGAAAACAGGAGACCTTTTTTTAGGTTTTGACCAAACATACCGTTTTACGGCGGTTCACGTATTAAGTTTTGAAGTGCATTCCATCACCACTTATATTTACTTCAAATAACCTTCAGGTGAGTAAAGAAGGTGAACTTTTGTTACTGCATATAAATGCTTCCCTGGCATTTTTTAAATCTTTTTTATTGATATCAAGTGAAATGAATAATAAAACGGAACAAAAGTGTACAAGACGAACGAGATCAACAGTTTCGATTACATTTCCTTTTCGTTACCGGGTGATTCTTCGCTAAGTGTCTACTTTCGTGTCCTGCTACTTTAACTCACTATAAATGAAAAAAAAAATACAATTCTGAAATATTTATTTTGTGGTTTTGTCTTGATAAATTTGATCTTTATTATAAAAAAAGTATAAAAACCTTGATAAACAAAGTTAAATGTTGTTATTTTTCCTAATGTTTGATGCAACCCCCGAAAACCCTATGTCCCTATGGTTTACGCTTAAAATTACAATTGCCATTATTTATTTGGTAGTAAAATTTTTCTTTTTGGAAATACTCTCGATCACTAAGTATTTACTGATTGAACCTAATCCCTATCATCAAATCATGCCATAATGCATCAATATTAAATACTAAATTTTACCATTTTTGTTCAAAAAATCTTGTCCCTGGATTTTAGTCATTTCCGTAACGAACATTTTGTAGGGCAGTCTATAAAATTGAAAACATGAATCCAAAAATTAACCTGATCAAGAGTCCTGCACGGAATTGGATACTTGGCCTCATTTATATCGGTATCTCTGATGAATATCCATCAAAAATACAGACTTTTACAAAAATGAGGGAGCGTACCTTTATTCGGCGTCATTTCCGTAACGCTGTATACACTATAAATATAGGAAAGTAATGTCCATTTTGATTGGCAGTGCAAACCAGAATTGGTACTGCTACCCTAATATAACAATCACGCTAGGCATCGCCATCGGGAGACGTATAATTTGTCTAAATGTTTGACCCATCATTTCCGTAACGGTCATTTCCTTAACTTTTTACCGTTACGGAAATGATTTCTTGACACTTTCACGTTTTCATATTGGCAATAAAATCCGAGTCATAATCAATCTGGTTTTCTCCATTTGAAAGATCTCCCTCAATGGTTCTCATTTTTGTTCAGATATTGAGGACCGTAGTAGAATTTACTAGCTGGACATTACGGTCTGATTGTCATTTCCGTAACAAATAGTGTTACGGAAATGACTTTTAATGGTTTTCCCTATGATACAACACTGAAAATTAGATGTCGCATAAAATTATTTAAAGGCTCTAAAGATCGCGCCGAGTGCTCTTCGATTTGTGCCTAGTGTGACACATTCCAACGAAAAAAAAAAAATATGTTTTTTTTTTTTTTTAATTTGAAAAAAAAAAAACCTTCTTTTTTTCTCATGTTTTTAAGCCAAAAGTGACACTTAGCCAAAGAATAACCCTATAACTAGTAAATTACAACTTTCTAACATCCTATTTTGCAATGATTTGGATACAGCGGTACTGTAGGATGCCTAATATTATAAGCTTTAAAATGTTATATGATTTAAGGTGTCTGTTTTCCTTGATGTCTAAAATTGGTCACTTCCGATAAAAATCCTTTGGGTTTCCTTGACTTTGAAGGCAAATATCTCAAAATGACCAATGTCGGTTTAGAGATTGTAAACAAAGGCGACCATTTTTTCGATATATTTTGTAAGTGGGTGGCATCCTTTCCGAGTAAACATCATCAACGAAAGAGGGGGAAATGAGCAGATGTCTGAGGTGTTCGGAAGACGGTCTGTTTGAGAGTTCATGTAATGAGATGTTTAACTTCGCAGCACTGTATCTAAATAATGAATAGGGTTTCGATGGAGGTCTGATTTAATGTGTTGAAATATCAGAACTAAAATTACGCTTTTCCGTGTTTTCGAGTCTAAATAACAGTACGATACTCTTTTGATACATCTCAAAATCCTTAATATGGCTTTAAAAATTCCTAAAAGTATGTTCACTGTGGAAGCTAAGGATTAAAAGTGCGGAGAGAGAGAGAATCGAAATTTAAGGGGGAAAAAGTAGGTAGACTTTGGTATGTGATTTGGAAAATTTGCACTGAGGAGCGGCAAGATTGTATATAAAGCTACATGTATCATTTGCGATAATTTTACTCTTTATCGATCTAATACAATATTGTTGGTTGTCGACGTTCGGGACAAGGGGGTTGGTAGATTGATCGAAATATGTTTTGTGGGCAAAACTATAGATAACGAGCAAAGCAGTGTCAAATATCATGTATTTGTTCATTTTACATTTAGCCATTTAAAAATTAATCATGCATCACGTACAAGAAATGTCTTATACTAAATGTTGATGGTATGAAAAATAGAAATCTCTAGTATACATCGATACAAAAAACAACGATGAATTGGTTAAGGAAGTTGTTGACCGTGTTGTTACAACTTTCCCGTTTTTCTGGAAATAACTTAATATTTAATTGTTCGTTGTTATGGTTGTTGTTGTTTGTGTGATTGTGGTTTTTCAAGCCATGATTAATGGTAATACTTGCCAATCAAAACAATAAACAGACACACAAAACAGGGACAACAAGTCTTTGTGTCTCAAACAAACGCAATTCAAAGACAGTTTTAATCTAAGTGTTATTTGGGGGTTACGAAGAACCATAAACGTCTAACGCGAACGCCATTCTTACGCCCGCCTATTGAAAATATGAAAGAAGGCGTAAGAATAGATGTTCGCATTAGACGTTTTATGGTTCTTCGTAACCTCCGTTGGTACATAAAGTGTATTATATATCATAAATAAATTTAAGATTGTTATTTAAAATCTCTCACGTGATTATAAATAGTTCAACTATACGGCGAGAAATCGGCGCCATCCGTAAATAGTACCCCTAAGCCACCGCCCACCCGTAAATAGTTCATTTTTCAGAAGTACTATTTACGGCTCAGAGGTACTATTTACGGCGCTAAATTCGCGTAACTTACTGCGATCGCGTAGCGCGTCTGCATTTGCGCGTAGTGGATTACATTTGGACTACCACATTCATTCACAGAGATACATCGTTTAACGTGAAATTTATTGAATGAAAATGCAAAAATTATTATTTTTTTCATTGTTAACTGGAAATTTATTAATGAAGTATATAAAACAAATATATACTGACTCTATTCGAGTCTCTGGCTTAAAACTATGGTCCCTCGGTGACTACATTAGTGCTATTTTGCTTCGGGCTGCGCCCCTCAGCAAAATAGCACTAATGTATTCACCTCGGGACCATAGTTTTAACCAGAGACTCTCATGTCAGTATATATTTGTATAACATTACCATGCTATTTTTCTCACGAAACTTGGCATTTGTAATAACTACTTAATTACATCAATTTTACTAAAACAAAATTTGAAAAAAAAAATATATTATTCGGTTTGAAGCATTGATTTCCATGGGCGTGAAAAACGTCCAATTGATTCCGGACCTCTTTTAGATTTTTTACATACCAGCGTGTAATTAGTTAATGAACATTAGAGTTATCATTTCGTCGGGTGTATTACATAGTGACGGATGTTGATTTTTTATCATATTTTAAACGATTTTTGTTACGAGATTTTGGTGCAGTGTGCATAGTGACGGATGTTTAAAATTGAACCTCTGTCAAAGAAGTGAAACACTTTATTTCCCATTCTTTTTCCCACCAAGGCTTATTTAAATCTTTTTTGTTAGTAAATATTCCCCTCTTAAATTTTATACTGACACAAGCAAAATATGTAATTAATTTATGTTTTTATTTCTTCGGTTTTTTTTTTATTGATATGATATTTATAGTTCAAAGTCTGTGAATCGCGGCAATCCACTCAACAGCCGGAAGTTATGTATAAACCATTGATCAGATTCGCGATGACGGACGTGGTTTGAACGGATGGTAAGAAAAACGCCGATTGTTGTTTCCCATAATGACGGATGCTGAATAGCGCTTTAGTATAGGGAAAGTTCAACAATCCGTCAATATGTCATGAACATAATTCGCCGATTTGCTTAATTGGCTGTGTGACGGATGTGATTAAAACCTTTTCCAATGATATTAAATCCATTTTAATTATCAAGTAAGAATCATGACTATTACTAAAATAATTCCATTTGTTAAGTTCGTTTCTTAATCGGATTTGATTGTTAATCGCGTCCTCTCTCCTAAGTGGGGATGTGTACGGCCCTCTGGCCGAGAGCTTCTATCAGATTGAAGGTCAAGCGGGGGGGTCTTCAGTGTCTAGACGCCGGGAGCGAATGGTCAGCGCGTGCTCTGGGTACGGCAAGAAAAATATACAAAGCAATGCCCGACGGGGCCGGGTGAGAACAAACAAATGTAGTTTGTGTAACAATTCCGGCACTAATGTATGCCCCGAACATTTGTATTTTGATTGTAGCAAAAGTCGACTTGGAGGACGGTAGGACCACCAAAGGCCGAAGTCCCATAAGGATTTTTTTTGTTGCCCCATCCGTTCCCGTTGGTGCTCGATTATTTTTTGTTTTTAAAGTTGCGCAACAGAAAATTAGGCAATTATTAAAAAACAAATCGAAAAGCAGAACAAAACAAACAAATAAGCAACACCCAAACATAAACATGTACAATGCCCTCTTTCCTTCCTACAAAGACAAACAACCAAAAATTCAACAAATAAACAAACTAAATACTTTGTGCAAAAATGTTGCATCTTTAGTTATGATCATGGCAAAAAGTTCGGCAAATATTTACAGGCACAAAATCCTAAACTTCTTAATGTCCCCATGATCAATTTCATATTGTAAACCCTGGTATGAAATAATAGAACCCCGATGGTAAGCTGTATTTTCAAGATGTAGATTTAATATCACTATAATACATTACGATTGATTTACTAAACAAGATAACGTCTTATGTTTTATATTTATTAGAATTTAAAATACGAGTATATTAGGTAACCTGTCATGTTACTCTAGAGATATGCGCTTAACCTTGATTTTTGATCAAGACAGATGAGAATATCCCTCAGGGACGACAATCATTGTAAATGAAGAGCTTAATAATATTGAAAATTTTATATTTTCAGTTAGCTTACTTTAGACTTCTGGCGTCCTCGCTTTTTTATTGCTCTTGTTTGGTTTTTAAATATTTTTTGTATTTTGAGGACAGTTAATGGAAAAAAAGATTGATTTCGAAACACATTACGTTTCGGTATTGTTTCTTCTCCGATTTCTTATGCTCATTTTATGGATTTAGCTGACTAATTATTCCGCCTAAATATTTTTCAAACGCATGATTTGTATGTGTTTGTGTCATGATGTATGTTTTTGTGTTGTGTGTGTGTTATGTTTGTTTGTTCGTTTCGTCGCCAAAAAGACTCGTTGTTTGTTGGTTGTGTTGCGGTGCCTGTTTTGTTCATATCCCTCACGTCCTTAATCCTCAAAACGCACCTGACAAAAGTCCCGGAGCGACCCCCTGCTTGGGTTAGGCATAAAATATGTTTGTTTGGCGTAACGGGAGAAAAAATATCGGGGGCCGGTCGTGTCAAATTTTTTTAATTTTTTGTTTATCTGCTTCCCATGTTTGTACTCTAAACTAATACAAGATGCTAACTATTTGAAGCTTTTTTCAATGACATAGCAAAGATCTTATTTTTTTTATTTGTTTGATGTTTTATTTTACTTGCTTTGTTGTCTTGTTTTGTTATTTTTTTCGTCTTTGTGTTGGGTAAAAAAATATTTGTATACATTGGTGGATGAAAAATAAGGGGTTCGGGTCGGCAGAATATTTTTTTTATTTTGTGCTAACTTGAAAAACGTTTTGAGTCGGCAGGTTTTTTTATTGCTCGGGTCGGGTTACGCCAAAGCACACAATTTTTTTAAATGCCTAGTGGGAATTGCTCTTAGATCTGACAACAAAAAGTACCGCTACCTCACTTTTTGTGGAGATTGTCATCTTTTCCTCTATGACTTTAGGAATAGGTCTGGGGGCCGCGTCACATAGGACGTTTCGACATTTTGGACTATTTGGAGAAATTGTTTTGTGTACTGTTACAATTTTCACAGTTTTTAATTAACTTAAAATTGCCAAATAATAAAATCGTCATTAACTATATGACGTATTTCCAAAACCTAAATTGTCCGCATTAATAACGACGGGGGGTAGCCGTTTCACATAGTGGCGTATATGTGCGATGTATTTTTCAGTTCAAAGTATAATTGGTATTTTTGTGTCGTTTTCACACTATGACTATTTGCGAAACCACGTCCCAATAACTAATGTTATTTACGCGGATGTTTTGTTACTACTTACCGTTGAAATTGTTACTGGTCGTTCACATAAGAGACGGTATTGTCGCATATCTAAATACTTGAAAAAGTTATTTGTATATAATATTTGAAATTAAACTTATATTTGGTAATTTTCACTAAGTTTTAATTGATTTTTTTAAAAACAGAATAGAGTACAAATTAAGGAGGGCACAATATTTACAGAAAAGCCGCTTTTTCTCGAAATTTTGTATCTGGCACTACGTCACTACTTGACGCAATCACGAATATGAATGCATTACCAAAAATTATCTCGTGAAGTGATGTTTATCGGATTGGTTAGAAATATTGTGTTTCTTAAATTTTAACCAAGGCTATAACGCTCCAAATTTATTAATTAGTAATGTCTTAAATTGCCTTTGACGTGTTGGGAATAACGGAAATTGGTATTACGTACTACTGACGTACATACTTTACGTCACTATTTCATAACCAATATTGTACAAAAATATCGCCAACTTCACATTTTCAAAAACAAAAACAATAAAAACAAAACAAGAGACACCAACGTCTGAAATCAATGGGGCATCCGGACAAGTGGAGACGCTCTCTCCGTCTTCTCCCGATTGATGGGCAAAACAGAACAATAATATTTAATGAACAAGGGATGTGTGAAAATGAACCGGGGAAATCAGTGGGAGGGCTTGGAACAGTGTAAAGCTAGAAGTGGAACAATGATGGCTGTGCTGGGAACCGGTCCTGACCGCTTCAAGTTTCTGAGATAAGTCGGGGGGTCATTAATTTATGAGGAGCCTGGTGGAACAAAGAGGTCATTGGGAATTTGAATGTCGCTCCCCTCTACCGACCCAATATTCCACACGATGAAGGCATCGCGCAGGGCCAAGCTGTGCAGCTTTGGCCAGAAGCGGCCACACAACGCCCCCGCCCGCCCCCACATTGATATGGCCACTTTAATAAGCATAATACTAACCAAGATAATTTTACTTTTATGAATGGCAATTACTTGCATTACATGGGACGGCGTGGGCACGAGATGGGCGCCCTCTCTGGCTTGGGCCTATTATGTCAAAGTCCTTTAAAGAGCAGATTCTTGCTGCAGCACCCGTGTCGTCGCTTGGGTTTGGTGGAGATACCTCGATGATGTATTTTTCATCTCGACCAGTGATGAGGAGAGCGTCAGCACATTTACTAACCACGGGTCAATTCCTTCCACAAACCTTTAATTCACTTCTGAATATTCTCACCAACGGTACATTTCCTTGATTTCACCATCAAGAAAGCAGTAGGCACCCTCTCCACGGATCTATATATCCCTACAACACTCATCAGTATCCTCCATTCCTCTAGTTTGCCACCCTTCGGCCACTTTAAGACTGGGCATTGCTTACAGCGGGCTTTCGCCTTTGGCGCATATTTTCTAAGATTCTAGATTTTTATACCATTCCAGAATTTGATAAAACACCTAGTGGCCAGAGGAACATCTCCAGCAGATTTTTCAACCAGCCATCCCAGATAGCTTAATCACTACCGCAGACTACCGCCTTGGCAGAAACCCATAACCAGATACTTCTCCGGCTTTCTACGTCGCCCAAACTCTCCCTTGTGGTTACATTTCTTCCCAGTCTTCCTCCCCTGCGCCTGTATTGCTAACATCTAACCATCATATTCTTCACACTTCAGATCGCCTTCGTCGTGCTGTTCTGGCCACTTCCCATCTTGTCGCGCCACAGACGTCCCCGCAATCTGCGTGACATGATTGTAAGGGCTTCAGTCCCCCCACTATCTGATACTTTCTCTCCTACAAGCAGTACTTTCAAGTGCCACAGGTTCGAGATGATCGTCTTAAAGACCATCATAAGAGACCGACTCGTTCGACTCATCTGGCCCCCTGGGTACCAACTACAGAACCAGAGGCAACATCCCTGTAGTACACTTGTCTAAATATTATTTATCCGCATTTTGCAGAGTGTGTGGAGTCCGTATGTCGGGGAACCACTACTCCTCGGAAGAGACCTTCTATGGCCTAGGCCACAGTGAACACCAACAAGTTGGAAACACCCGTGGGTCAGCACTTCAACTTACCTAACCATACATTTTCTGATATTACTTTACAGGGTCTCGAATCTCTCTTGGCAAACCGCCCCGACACTGTCCGTTCTCAGCAGAGAAAAGGTGTGGATGAAGCTCCCTACTCACCATCCACCCCTGGTCTCAACCCCAGGGGATGACTAGGTCCCTTTTTTCTACTCTATTACCACCTAACCCCCCCCCCCCCCCTTTTTTCATCAGCTTCTCTTTTCAGGTTTCTTCCTCTGGACTTTGTTTTACCCTTGTGCTTTTTTCATTTTTTTTTCATTCATTTGTTTTTTTTTTTTTTGGCTGCGATTTGCTTGTTCTACTACAATTTTTTGTTTGTTACATTATCAATTATGCCTTGTTTGATGTGTTAGTTTATGCTTTGTTTTGTTCGATGTTATGTTATGCTTAGTTTTGTTATAGTATTCCCCTTCATTTTTCACTTTAACCCGCCCCCTTTTTTGTTTCGCGTTTTCACCAGTTTCCTCATTGATGCCAATTCTTTTTTTTACCCCATCCTTTGATCATTCGCCTCCCTCCTTTGCCACTCATCATCCCATTGTTCCCTTTTAGCTTTAACCTGTCCATTCCCCCCACTGATTTCCCGGTCATTTTCACACTCCCCTTGGTTCATTAACTCTTATTGTTCTTTTTCTTTCAGCCGCTCTCCCCGTCCCTTTGCCCATCACTCCTCTGTCCTCCACTTCTCCGTGCCCCACTGATTTATTGGTTATCGTCTCATATCTTTGTTCAATAATTTCCATTGTTTGTTCCTCATTTTCACTTTCCTCTCCCAGTCTCCTTATACAACAAAACACCAACACGCACCGCACCCCCCCCTCCCTAGCTAGTTTTCCTGTTTTTGTTCCGTGATTGTATCATCTATTGTTGTCTTATCTGTTTTTTGTTTGTTCAGTTGTTTTGAGATGAAGATCCTGCCTAGATCGAAACGGTCAGGGCCCACACTCTAGTATCATATAAATCAAACCTTTACCTTACCAGGCTATTTTTGTGGAGAGGCAGTGGGTAACAGCATTAAAATAAATTACAAACAAGCAATACGGAGTGCAACCAACCACAACCAATTTGGGGTGTCTTTGAATGTGGGTCGGGGTCATGGTGTTCCCATGACCCCACATACGACCTCGTCCTCGTTCGTTTATTCATACAAAACATCATAAATTGACCCATCCACTGGAGTTGATATTACATAGTGCGGTAGCTAAACTAACACTGCGCCTTGAACTGTGGAAAGGCAACTTATAAATTTAATATGTATGCAATCGATTATCTCACTCATCTCACCGTAAGGATAGTTTTGGGTTCGCCTCCAAGTAGATGATCTTGCTTATTTCCTCTATACTACAATGTATAGCAATCATTTAAATGAATCTGGCCATCGAACCCTCTTACTGTCATCCTCCATCGATTGATGATCCATTCTGATCATTGTTATTTCAACGCTCTCTTTGATGAATATTTTCTTAAATGTGAAGTACACTTGACGCATACTCATATGATAACACGGATATTGACTCTACTGGCGTTATTTTCTTTCTTATTCAAATAGTTATTTTAAGACTACTAAAATACTAAATTATGCCAAGGATAATTATTTGTTGTCTGTTTGTTGTTGTTTAAGCTAATTTGTTAATTGGGTGTCTTTTGCCATGAGAAACGTTTTTGTATTTACGAAATAGACAGACTCTACAATTTACCGACCTCTTACCCAAAATTTGGCCATCCATACAATGCAATAACTTTATTTCCTTATGAACAATTAAAACGCCTCCGTCGCACCTGCAGTCAATGACTTCGATTTCCAGACCCAAGCCAAAACTATGGCTTCAATTTTTGACGCATGCGTCATTCCACCACCATCCGTCACGTTCCGTTTCATGCCATGAGCTGAAATTAAGCTCTACAAAATTCCAGCGAATCAGGCGAAGTCTGAAGTCGACAATGCCAAGGCCTCCGCTAGTGATAACTTTAAAAAACCTTAGTAATGCGCCTTCCACATAATCCTTTGAAAACAAAACTGTTACAGCTTCCTACCATATACTCGGTATTTTCAAGTACACCAAACAAATCGCCTCATATCGTCGTGATAGGTCCCTTGCCAGTATCTTTGTCTGAAGCAAAACGTCGCATATCCTCCTGGCAGCCGATCCTCCCCACACATCCCCTTTCGTCCTCCAATCCACGTTATCACTGTCAGAAGGCGCTCAGCACTTTATCTCATAGGCATGCACGTTCCACCACCAAACTTGACTATACAATCATTGCGCAGGTCAACATAAACCAGTTCTCATTTGTGCAGTTTAGTGGATCCACAGTAAAAACGGGCCTCGACCTTTTGTCCCACCCACGCAAATCATTGTTACAATGAATCCATTCATAGTTTGATATCGCATGTAAATGAATTCCCCCTGTGCATCCATACGGCCCATCCAATCACTGAACAATGACATGCTATGGATGAGCGTTTACCCACACACTGTGTGCATGACCATTGGCGAGTAGACCCTGTTTTTACACATGTTGGAAGCCTTGTTAGAAATGGTCGTTTCGGATCTTTTTCAGAACTGTATGTCAACTCAAATTACATGTCACCATGTAGATAATATAGATTACTTTGGTGAAATACGTAAATTGGATATTAACGTACTTACTTCATACTTTACGTCACTATTTTTCAATACCAATATTGTACAAAAATATTCATTAAAAAAAAACATTTTTAACAAAAACAAAAACCTAAACAAAACAGAGAACAAACAAACGTCTGAAATCAGTGGTCATGGACAAGTGAGGACGGATGAGTGATGGGCAAAAAAGAACAATAAGAGTTTAATGAACAGGGGATGGGTGTGAAATGACCGGGAAATCAGTGGGGCTTGGACAGGGTAAAGCTATAATAATGGAACAGAGGCGGTGGCTGGGAACCTGGTCCTTGACAGCTTCAAGTTTCCTGAGAAAGTCGGGGGTGTAATGAATGTAGGAGGGAGCCTGTGGAACAAGATGTCATTGGGACATTTGATGTCGCCTCCCTCTACAACAATATTCCCACGATGAATGGCATCCGCAGCAGCTGTGCAAGCTTTGGCCAGAATCGGCCACACACGCCCCCCCCCCCCCCCCCCCATTGATGAGTCTTGCCCACTTTGATGAAGCATATACTAACCAAAATAATTTTACTTTTATAATGGCAAGTACTTTCAGGTCCATGGACGGCGATGGTTACCCGAGGATGGGCGTCCCTCGCTGGCTGTGCTATCATGTCAAGTCTTTGAAGAGCGATGCGTGCTGCATCACCGTGTCGTCCTTGGGTTTGGGGGATACCGTACATCGATGATGTATTTTGTCACTGGGACCGCATGAGGAGAGCCTCATCACATTTACTAACCACTCCTTCCTTCCACAGAACCATTAAATGCACTTCTGAAATTTCACCAACAGGTACATTTCCTGATGTCACCATCAAGAAAGCAGAACGCACCCTTCCACGGAGCTATAATCAGCCTACAGACATTCATCAGTATCTCCATTCCTCTAGTTGCCACCCTCAGCCACTTTACGACTGGCATTGTTACAGTCGGGCTTTCGCCTTTGGCGCATAGGTTCTAATGATTCCTAGATTTTTAATAACCATTCCAGGATTTGATAAAAACACCTAGTGGCCAGAGGACACGCCCAGCAGAGTTCAACAAGAGCCATCAGAGAGCTTAATCACTCCCAGGACTACAGCTCTTGCAGAAAAACCAAAACCAGGATCTTTCTACCCCAAACTCTCCTTGTGGTTACATTCAGCCCAGTCTTCCGCCCCGGCGCCGTATGCTAACACTAACCATCAATTCTTCACACTTGCAGATCGCCTTCGCCGTGCTGGTCTGGCCCCGATCCCATCTTGGGCCCACAGACGTCCCGCATCTCCTTGACATTATTGTGAGGGCTTCAGTCCCCCGCTAACTGCTCTTCTTCTCCTACAGCAAGGTACTTCAGTGGCCCAGGTTCGAGATGCATCGTCTGTAAGGACCACATACAGAGACCGACATCGTTTCACACATGTCAAGCCACTGGTACCAACTACCAGACCGAGGCAACATTACACCTGTAGTACCTCTAATATTAATTATCTCATATTTGCAGAGTGTGTGGAGTCCAGTATGTTGGGGAAACCAATACTCCTCTGAAGAGACGCTTCTATGGCCATAGGTCCACAGTGAACACCAACAAGTTGGAAACACCGGTGGGTCAGCACTTCAACTTACCTAACCATACTATTTCTGATATGACTTTACAGGGTATCGAATCTCTTGGCAACCGCCCCGACACTGTCCGTCTCAGCAGAGAAAAGGTGAGATGAAGCGTCTACTCACCATCCAGCCCCATGGTCTCAACATTCAGGAAGGGAATGACTAGGTCCCTTTTTTCTACTCATATGTAACCAACCCCCCCCCCCCTTTTTTCAGCTTCTCTTTTTCAGGTTTCTCTGTACTTTTTTACCTTGCTTTTCATTTTTTCATTTTTTATTTTGGCTTCGATTTTCTTGTTCACTACATTTTTGTTGTTATCATTATCATTATGCCTTGTTTTGATATATGTTAGTTTATGCTTTGTTTTGTTATATGTTATGTTATGCTTAGTTTTGTTATATGTATTCACATTCATTTTTCACTTTAACCCTCCCCTTTTTTTTGTTCTCTTTCAGGTTTCTCATTTCCAAGTCTTCTTTGCCCCATCCTTTGATCATTACGCCTTCCCTCCTTTGCCACTCATCATCCCATTGTTCCCTTTTAGCTTTACCCTGTCCATGCCCCACTGATTTCCTGGTCATTTTCACACATCCCCTTGTTCATTAACTCGTATTGTTCTTTCTTTCAGCAGGCTCTCCCAGTCCCTTTGCCCATCACTCATCCGTCCTCCACATCTCCATGCCCCACTGATTTCTTGGTTATCGTCTCATATCTTTGTTCAATAATTTCCATTGTTCTCTTTTTCAGCTTTCTCTCCCAGTTCCTTTACACACCACCCCTCCCTGAGCTAGGTTCCTGTTTTTTGTTCCTTGATTGTATATATTGTTTGTCTTATCTGTTGTTTTGTCAGTTTGCCTTTGATGAAGATCCTGCTAGGATCGAAACGTCAGGCCCACACTCTAGTATACCGTTTACCTACACAGGCTATTTTTGTGGAGAGGCAGTGGGTAACAGCATTTAAAATAAATTACAGCAATACTGAGTGCAAACCACAAACCAATTTGGGTGCTTTGATGTGGGTCGGTCATGGCTGTTCCCATGACCCACATACGACCTCGTCCTCGTTCGTTATTCATACAAAAAAAATCATAAATGACCCATCCACTGGAGTTGATATTACATAGTGCGGTAGCTAAACTAACACTGCGCCTTGAACTGTGGAAAGGCAACTTATAAATTTAATATGTATGTAATAGATTCATCTCAGCCGTAAGGATAGTTCGCCTCCAAGTAGATGATCTTGCTTATTTCCTCTATACTACAATGTATATAGCAATCATTGAAATGAATCTGGCCATCGAACCTATGGTTAATCCTCCATTGATTGATTGAATCAATGCTGACAGTTGTTATTTCAACGCTCTCTTTGATGAATATTTTATTAAAGGTGAAGTACACTTGACCAACTCATATGATAAACAACGGATATTGACTCTACTGGCGTTATTTTCTTTCTTATTCAAATAGTTATTTTAGACTACTAAAATACTCAAATTATGCCAAGGATAATTATTGTGTTTTCCTGTTTGTGTTGTTTAGCTAATTTGTTAATTGGTGTCTTTGCCATGAGAAACGTTTTTGTATTTACGAAATAGACAGACTCTTACAATTACCTCTTACACACATTTGGCCATCCCATACAATGCAATAACTTTATTCCTTATGAACAATTAAAACGCCTCCGTCGCACCTGCAGCAATGACTTCGATTTCCAGACCCAAGCCAAAACTATGGCTTCAATTTTTGACGCGCTTCATTACCACCACCATCTCACGTTCCGTTCATGCCATGAGCTGAAATTAAGCTCTACAAAATTCCACGAAGCACGAAGTCTGAAGTCGACAATGCCAAAGCCGCCTCTAGTGAGAACTTTAAACCCTAGTAATGCGCCTTCACGAACATAATCCTTGAAAAAACAAAATACTGTTACAGGCTTCCTACCATAGCGGGATATCGTGGTCTTTTCAAGTACACCAAATCGCCTCATATCGTCGTGATAGATACCTGCCATATCTTTGTCTGAAGCAAGAACGTCTGCAATATCCTCCTGGCACCGAATCCTCCCCACACATACCCTTTCGTCCTCCAACCAACCGTTTATTCACTGTCATAAAAGGCGAACCTCAAGCACTTTATCTCATATGCATGCACATTCACCACCAAAAACTTGATATACGAAGTCAGGTGGAGGTCAACCATGTTTCATTGTGCAGTTAGGGTCAACAGTAACGGGCCTCGACCTTTTGGCCCACCCCCCAACCAAATCATTGTGACATGTGAATCCAGTCATAAGTTTGATCGCAGGTAACTGATTCCCACCTTCACAGGGCCCCATTCCAATCACTGATCAATGACATGCTATGGATGAGCGATTACCCACACACTTGTGTGCATGAACATTGGCGAGTAGACCAGTTTTTACACATGTTGGAAGCCTTGTTAGAAATGGTCGTTTCGGATTTTTTCAGCCACTGTATGGCAACAAATTACATCCAACCATGTAGAGATAAGATTATCGTGGTTGTCAGCTTCTACGAAGGTATAGGTCTAACAGTTTGTCCATGGCGCCCTCTTGAATCTGCTCAGCAATCACTGGTGATTTTTGCCATAGAGTTAGAATTTATACCATACCAAAAAATACCATCTTTATAAATTAAACTATTTTCGGTGATTTTTCTGAATTGTTTATCATGATAATATCAATAGTTATTGATGATACTATATTCTAGCATTAGAGCTTCTACCAAGACAATTCATGAGCACTTGTTTCCCTCGCAACGACGTGAGTTTTCTCATGTTCCATGCGTTAAGCACAGAGTACGCATGACAGGCCAATAGGGCCATCTTGAATGCACTTTTGTGCACCGTAAAGGGAAAATGGACCAGTAACTGCAAATGTATTGTGCACTGTGGAATTTGTTGAAACAGGTTCTTTCCGCATGAGTTCATTGAATACCAAAATGTAAACGGACATTCCATCCACATTCCTTCCTGCCTATGTCTGCAGTTTAAAACTAGGAAAATCAGGCCGGGATTCCGCATAGAGAATGGTTCACATGTAGAGGTCTATTTCTTGAAACAGATCTAGTAATGCAAAAAGACACTTCATTTAAGGGTTTTGGATGATTTAAAAAAAATATACATCAGAGACCCACCGGCCTTTCAAAACTGAAATTTCATCCTTTAAATCCTTCGTTTTAAGGTCCAATAACTCTTTCACATCAGGTTAGACTAAATTCAGTATGTACAAATCCCTACCAACAAAAGTAATTTACCAGTTGTGAATTTGAATTGTCGAAATAGGACAAGCAACAGTTAAATTAGATATACTTTTAATCACCGACGGTGACATCTTTTTTGAAAGCAATAATAGAGCATTTTTGAATACGAAATGTCAAACATTTGGTGGTTCAAAGCCCGAAGAGAAGAAAAAAACATAAATCTCCCTCTTTCTGATTGTGTAGATTAGAACTTTTCCTAAGGCTTTTGACTCTAGACATCGAGATCGCGCTGTGCGTATGGTACTTCTTGACACCACGCCCTGGCCATTTCTTAAAGTGATTATGACAATTCTTCAGCCATTGTCATATCGCCAGACGGAGATTACTGAACCTTCGAGATTTCAGGAAGTACTCCAGATGACGCTTTAGCATCCTCCATCTTCATCCCTGGTCTCGACTACATGAAGCGCTATGCACTTGCACATATTCCCAATGAAAACAAGATTATGCTGGAGCCCGGAAGTATAGACGCATCCTGAAATCCGATTTCGCGATTCTCGATGTCGCCGATGATGGAAGCTTATAGCAACACCTCTTAGCAACAGTAGAAACACCTGTTACAGGTGTTTTGAGGCGAGCAATCAAAACGCATTTGGGCTACACTAGAAACGTGGGAAACAAAAACCCTATATCCTATCTCGATGCAGTGTGAAAGGCACCATCAAATGGAGTATAAGTGGAAAAGGTCTATGAAATTAAATACATGGGGAACATACGTCGCCGCCAGACACTTTCCAGGATTCAAAACATCGTGAAGAACGGATGCCTGCAATAAACTCCATAAGATCTGGAAGTCAAACTGACCGAAGTACAAAATACAAATTATTTAAGCCTGAGGAAAAGCATCTGGTTTTTGACTCAGAAACAGTACCATCACCAAAAACAATGGAAGATCGTATAAATGGATGCTTACGCTTCGACTAGGAGTATTTCAATATCTAGTTGAAGATTGACGTTCCACACACTACAGTATACCACTAACGTTACTTAAAGGGGATAAATCAAATCCCAACCACCGGTTGACCCGCGGGTCAGGAAGTTGAACTGTGCTCATTGTCTAGAAAAATAGGACCGGTTACAACAGCAAAGTAATCGGTGAGTAACCGGTGGTTGAGTTTGAAGAGCCGCCCATAACTGCATTTTGTTTTTGGAAGAGACCCCTGCCTTGTTTTGGGGGACCTTTCCCTTGGAACTAACAAGAAAAATAACCCTACTCCTTTTTTTGGTGACATAAGGCTGGTTGTAATGTATCTTTGGGGAAGTTAGGGGTATGGAGGCCCCCACCCCCCCATCATAATCAGGCAACGCCACGCTAATGTTTTGCTGGCCACTGCATGTTTTATGGTCAATTCAATCTCCTGTGTGATTCCTGGAAAGCTTCCGTGGGAAAGCAAATATATAGATGGGTAGAAGCCCCTTAATAACCAGATACCACAGAGGGTGATTTTCGGCTATATCAACCAGAGATCCAACAACTAAGCATGATTGTTTTTTTTTTGTAGGGACAGTCCCATCCGTCCATGGAATACCAATGAGATGATGATGACTTTACAATTCGCGTGTCATGAAATTATCACGGTCAATATGCACTAGCACAAACGACGAAATGAAACCTTACACCATTTAAAATCTTAAGGTGCCATTTTCAAAATTGGATATTTCAACCGTTTCAAGGCAAACCATTTTGACAAGCATTACAATAGGAGAAAATTCTTCATGATAATAAAAATGACGAAGATGGTGTATTCAGTGGCGCACCGACTCTTTTTCTGGGGGGGGGGCAGGGGGGGGGGGGGCACAAAGTGATTTTTTTTGGGGGGGGGCAAAAGTGTGAAATTCTGGGGGAGGGGGTCAAAATATCAAAAAATTTGGAGATTTTTAACCAATTTTGGCCCCAAATTGCTGATTTCTGTCCAAAATTTGTGATTTTTCGCCCCAATCGCTGAAATTGCCAAAAAATCCCTCTTTTTTTCGGGGACGGGGGGGGGGGGCAAACTGGGGGGGGCAAGAACAAAGAAAAAAATTAGGGGCAATGCCCCCTTGCCCCCCCCGTGGCGCCGCTACTGTGGTGTTGTATGCAATAGTTTGTAAGATTAATGCTTGATGCGATCGTTCTGCGGGACCAAACTAACGTACAGGAAGTAGAACAATTTTGAGATCAGAAAAGTAGTTGTTTTTCTCATTTACGTACTGAAAGTTGAGCCTTCAAAACCATTGGTTTATAAATAGAGGAAAAAAATGTCGTTAGGCGACCGCAAATAAAATAACCCTGTTTTACGGGACCGCAGGACGACCCTGATTTTTCAGTTTTGGCAGATTTTTTTTTAATTTTTTAGTATTTCAAAAAATCATGTAAAATCAGCCTGTTTTTAGCCCAAAATTTATCAATTTTGGAAATATTTTTCTGTAAAAAAATGTGTTTATGTAAAAAATTTTCATTTTTTTTTCTCTTGATTGCAGATTTGGGGATATTTAGCAAGATTTTGAGCCTCAGAAAAGAAAAGAAAAAAAATAGCCCCCCGACCGACCGACCCTACTCCAAAGGTCTGTCGACCGAAAACAGGGGTTTCTTTTTTCGTCGCCTAACCATCAGTATTAGCACAGTAGTGATATGAATTTGCAATATGCGTTATGATATCTACCATTCAAAACCGCACGTTGTTTCGGACGATATTTTGGTGAGTGGTGAGTGAGCCGGGTCTCTTATCAATAAAGGACACGAAAAATATATGAATGGAACAATCACCTTTACGCACCAAACATTTTTAATAAAATGTTTCAATAAATGTAATTTACTGAGCAATGGAAAGACGGTGTATCGATGGAGGGAGGAGATGAATGGATATTTAGATTACACTGTACAAAGGTATTGCAATATTTGTCTCTCTTGTTTGATAATGGTGAACATTCCGCATTTATATCAAGACAGTATTATTTCATTATTCAGTGTTCAAATAAGATTGATTCTGGTGGGTTTCAATGCTACTTGTAACTTCCTCCAACTGACACCAAGCGAGAGTAGCATATAATTGCATTTGTAATGATATGTGTGAAACTATATCTTCATTTTTATACAACAAATCTAATTTAAATTTAAAGTATAGTAGTTCACGACTCGGCAAAATAACCCAGAGCAAAATATAAATAGCTTTTATCAAGGAAATGATGTGAATTGATTAAGATTGTTCAAAGCGAAAAACGTATCTGTGCTGATTTGATAGCATCAGTTTTGAAATAGGAAATGGTTCCTTCGTATCGGCGAACAATACAAGAAAAACTAATACTACCTAATTGGCGCTGTCTGCGATTTCCGCCTCTGGAAAAAAACTTAAAGTACGGATGCGTACGCTACTCAGGCGTTTTAAAGCAACGTCACATGATAAAGCAGTCATTTCCCGGTCATTATATTACGCTCTGAACCATACGTGCTTTGGTTACTTGAGGTGGTACAAATTCAGGAGAAAATTAGCATCATGAGATTCATTATGGGGTGTGTAAGCGAAGCGTCTATCCCAATATGGCACACAGTGTACGAATGTTTCTAAATTAATGAATGGGCATGGGCGGGTGGTGTGTGGGGCTCATCACTCGCCTTTAATCAATGCGGCTCGGGTTAACTCCATGCGGAGCCTGTGTTCAACGTGAATTTGCGTTGCCGATCCCTACCCGTCCTCGCAGGTTTTCTCGAGAACTTCGGTTTCCTCCTGATCTAAATCGGAATTCTTACTTTAAAGCCTCCTTGTCGTTCTGGATTGAAGGCGCTCCACAGCGGCGCCCTGAGCACTTCGGTGGAATCGGGCGCGTTATAGAATTAATTATAATTAATTGTTATATTATATTAATATTATAATATGATATTTAATATTATATTATATTATTATATTATATTATTATTATTATATTTAAAAACAATAAAACAAATAAACAAAATAACATAAATATTATTATTCATTAGAAAGATCCGTTGACCATCATTACAGGCCCAATTTGGGTAAACGTTTTATTTCACTCTCGCTCGGAAAAAAAAGTGCTAAAATCTCCCTTTTCTTCCTTTTTGCGCTCCTTTTTTCATGCAAAAATAAACATCCACCGAGGCATAGGTAATAATAAAAAAATAAATAAAATAATAGCAGGATTTATATATCGCCTTATGCTATTGGCCTCCTAAGCGCTTTCACAAATGGTCTCTGATCACTGTGCCCAACATACCATAAACCTTTAGCATCATTTCAAGGATGCAGCAGATCGGGATCAGCGATTTCCCTATCAGCAAACATACATCAAGATCACGCACCCCGGTTATGGCAGCCATAAAGTCATAACCGTATTGCTGCAACGCGTTTTGCGAGAAATGTAGCAACGCGTTGCGACTTCGGCAACGCGTTGCGACTTTTCCACAGCAACGTCATTGCGTGTCTGCCATCCAAATCATGAATTTCTGTTACGTATTTCAAAAATAGTCTCACAACGCGTTGCCGAAATTACGCAGCGCGTTGCCGATTGTCGCAACGTCGTTGTGACTTTCTCACAACGCGTTGCGGCAATCGTTATGACCCTTATAGGCTTGTTCACTTAGCAACTCGTTGTGAAGCTTGGCAACGCGTTGTGAAGCTCGCAACGCGTTGTAAGGTGTTGCAACACGCGTTGCAAAGTATCTGTCAACGCATGTGGGTCTATTTTTTTTAAATACGTTCACAGAAATTCATGATTTGATTTGGCCACACAGGCAACGCGTTGCTGAAATGTCGCAACGCGTGCTACTTTTCTCCGCAACGCGTTGCAGCAATACGTTATGGCCTTTGTGGTTTCCATAAGCCGGGATCAGCTTCCCAAAATAATCGCATGGGTAATCGAGACACCTAAGCGGTTAATTTCTTGTCCAGGGAAATTACACTAGAGCCTAATCTCCACGTTGCTCGAACGAACGCACGCCTAACGCACATGGAGAGCAACATTGGAGTCGAGCGCTTACCTGATTGAGCTTCTTGTCCGCTATGAAAGGTCAGATGGTGAAATCCCCAAAGTAATTGTAAACCATCGCAAAGCTCTGCTTTAATTATTTGACAGCTTGATCATGGCTAAATTTTTTTCTTCATAGATCGACGATGGAGAAAGTCGATAGACAAATTGAATGTAAATAACGTCCTCCCTAAATTAATAATTGACTAATTAAAATTGCTAATGAAACCGCGCGAAAAATATAACGTATCTTCATAAAATTTTAAAAACGGTAAATGCGTGCTGTTGTTCTTACTGCAAAAACCAAAACCAAAACCGCTGGATTTTGGGAAATAATCATTATAAACAAATGGGGCCTTGCTGTGACATAACTCAAACGACCTTGGGGACAGACATCGTTTTCCATTCCATCTCGGTTACTAAGCTTTCAGAATTACCACTCTTCTTCCCATAAAACAAAAAATTTTATGACACATGACTGCGATATTTACGGTAGATGATGCCTTATAACATTGATATAGGGGAGCAATGAACGAAGACAATTACCATAGGAAGGAGTGAATCATATAAATTGAATATGCCTATGCAATAATGTGGTCCCCATTTACTTTCATAACGTGCTCTGATTTAACGCTTTGGGGGCACGCTTTTTGCGAATGGAACACCTGTAGAAAGTAGTAACATACACATATGTATTTTATTCGTTGTCATCTATATATTTGATTGTGTGAGAATATTGGCATTGGCAGTGGTTTGATAAAAAGTCCCGTTGCGGATTCCTTGAAATATTTTATTTATAAAAAATCATGGTCGTGGACAGTCGGTCTCTGCAAAATAAATCCAGTGGGATTAAAGTACTGGGGACAGGGCAACGCCGAACACGCCAGGTTTTTTACAACGTTCTCTTATCCAGATAAACTAAGTTTCCATTGCGCGTAGCTTAGCGCTTTTACTTATACCGCCTATCAATTTATTCAACGTCCAGCTACAGCAAACTTCTCCTATGACTATCATCAATCACTCCAGTCCTGAATAAATGGGTTTTGAAATCAAACTCATTAAGATGCGCTAGCAATTATTTTTTGTCCTGAAATGTCTAGACATTTAATTAGTATTTGTTCACAAGAGGACCATAACTGACAAATAGTAAATATAATAAAAAAACGTTTTTCATATACATTAACCAAAGAACCTTTAATGCACACGGTCTAAGTAAACTTTGGACAGGTGTTTTTGCTGGTCAAAGGGGTCAATAAACCCACCCGAAACACTTACAATTCCTGAGAACAGCCAAAAAAAATACATCGATGATCGCGCGTCCATATGCGCCGAACCATCCAGCAACCCAAATAACCATTTGGTCGAGAAGACGAAGCACCGGTAATGACCAACACCCTCGTCTCAGTGCGGCGTCTCGGACCACGGCCATCGATCGTATAAATGATCCAAGTCCCAGTCCTGGAGTTACCGAGTTGGCGAGGTTGCGGATCCATAAACTTCTAATCTACCCAGTCCCTAACCCAATTAAATTGTGCACTTTTGCCTAAAAGCGTGTGAAACTTGGCATGCCTATACATATTGCGCCCCTTGAACAATTTCTGATCGAGTGCCAAAATGTAGCGCCCCCTAATGGCCTACAGCGCCCTCTATCAGATTATTACCCACTTATTAAATATTCCTTTCATACAACGATTTTATATGCCCCACAATAACTACAATTCACATTATTTTGACAAATAAGGTCCAATAAGGTTTAAAATAATGAAAAACATAAACTATCATTTACACGTCAATATCCAATGATCTAGGCATGCCATCTTAAGATTTCAAAATGGCCGCCAATGAAAGCCACATTTAAGCCCAACCTTGTGTTAATAGAATGATAAAAATGCTAATTTTGAGGACATCCCCACATTAGTAATGCTAGAGTTCAGAAAGCACACTGATGACTTGGCAGCAGAAACAATAGCAGTAATCATGAATTTCAAGATGGCGGTTGATTTCAAAATGGCCGCCTTGAACTATATTTGGAATTTAAGCTCAGAGAAGGCTACCTTTACTGAAGGGTTAAATGATCATTTGTCAGCTATTGTTTGACTGAATAAGGTCCCAGTGCTGCAATATATCTGGCCATTGATTAGGTCAATTTTGATATCAATATACCTACCACCCTAGATTTCAAAATGGCTGCCCACTTAAATATCCACTATTTTCCACATTAAAGCATTACTCCGCTAAGGATGATGAAAAAACACGCAGGACGTCTCACATTGACCATGCTTAAGATTCATTAGAAAGAACACTGCTGATATTGTAGTAGCCACAATTAGCAGCATCTTTATTATCAAGATGGCGATGAAATGGCTGCCATTGACCATTATTTGCAATATATCTACCTCTGAACCACATTTGAGCTTAGTTCTACTGACGAACCTATTTACTAATTGTAGAATTCCCCAAAATGACCCCTTTGTAGGAAGCTTAGTTAGTATTCTATACCAAGCAGCGCTTACGGAAGTATCGCAGTACCTGAGTCATTTATTTTGGCACTGTTGGTGATGTTCATAAAGTAGAGCTGCATTACAGTCCTCTATTCGATTTGCACTCTAGGCTCTGAGCAACACTTCGAACCCAGCTCACTCAAGCTTTTCTGCCATCTTAGAGATTGTGTCCATTTATGTAGTTGTTCCAGCCTAGCTTCCAGTCCCAATTACATAGGAGCCAAGAGGCTAGGATTTATAAAAAATGACAGCACAAGTACCCCAAAAGAGATAATCCAGGACTTTCAATAAGGCTGCACGGAAAGCCGCAGTAACTGAATGCATAGTTTCTAGTACATATTACTCCTATGGACGCTCACAAACATGGCCCAGTTTAGAACCATTTGGTACAGTGTATCAAAGGCAACCTTTTCTTGGTTGATTGTGGTAATATAAATGGTCTTTTTGTCAAAGTTTTTACCACTTCTCCAAATAGCATAATTTACTCATGTGGAACCAACATTTTTTTTTAATGTTTTTTACAAATTTTGATAAATTTGGCCTACGATTGGGCCTCGTGCATAAAGGTAAGAAAAATGGTATATAGCCATGATTCTGCTTTTCAGAATTCTTAAGAGGTACATTTCTACAAAACCCACTTGGGGCCCCAATACCATATAACACCAATTCAGAATCATTGACTTATCTGGCCTAAACAATGGTTAGATATTGGAAGCCCTGTACTAAAATGACCATCCTAGGTCAAAAGTCTATTGTGCAAACGTTAGCTGAAACTTTAAGCTAATGTGTTATTTTAAACAAAGCTCATTGTTCTGACATTTTCTAAAAAGATATGCATTGCTAGTCTGTGATATTTGCTACAAGCTTGAACAAAGTGATTGGCACACTCTTTCTTACCGTACGGACAAAGTTGAAACCTGAAATTGTTTACATTGCGCCTAACATACTCAACATTGATCTTGTAGGAGGGGAGTTTTTAGGGATGGCACAGCTTCAAGCTTGACACCAAAACAATCATACCAGTATCTGTTTTATTTCCTATTTTCGATTAATAGGTGAAAATTAAGTTGGGTTACCCATTTGACAACCTCGTCCCCACTTCCTACATCAAACTTAGATTTTTAATACAGTGAAATTTAAACCCATAAATGTTTTACATCATTGATATTAACAAAACATCCCCAAATGTTGTCGACCACATTAATTATACACATCCCCTATGGCCAGTTTTAGTACAATTATCAAGTCTTGGAGGAGTCCAAGTGTGGTGAAAATATCGGATTTCAAAACATGTTAATATAAAAACATCGCGAACGATTTACGCCCAATATTAATTGGTTTTGAGTTATTTATTTTGAGTTATTGAGTTTAATATTGGGCTCAACTACATCTCACCCAATAATTATTCAACTCATAGCTCGACCAAATTAATTTTAGGCTAATCATCCAATTATATCATTTTATGCTTTTGCTATCCAAATGGCTTAACCGATGACCCAACATTTAAATGTGTTTTTATGAAATCGGACCATGATCGTTTCACCGCCCTTTTTTTAATTCCTTACTTCTAAACTTTTAGCATATGTTGCTTCATGAATTAAAAGTGCTATTGCTTGGCAGATTCCATACTATTCAGAAATGTTTGTCAGCATAAAATTGCACAAAATCTAACATAACACCTTTGTGTTATTCACAAATTAATACTAGCACAACGTGATTAAGTACATGCCAAACCTGTGGTGCAATTGTCATTGTCCCATTATTTTTGCACTTTGCCCTAAGATACTCAAACCTAGAAGAGTTTCTCATCAGACCAAAGTTTGACCAATATATATACAAAGTGTATCTTCGTCTTGGCAGTCCAAATAAAGAATGTAACTCGCATATCAATACACATGGCTCATATCTTCAAGCTGATGATTTGTAGCCTCTCAATTAAATTATAATAAGATAGAAACCATCACATAAATTCAGTGCTGAAATTCTCCAACACAACGATCGATTTTACCAGTACTAAGTATTTGTGTTCTTTATACCTTTCCATTTCGAAACAGCTCGTTAGCATTTTCAATATGAAATCATATAGTGACTAAGGCCTAAATGGATACTCAGTGGTGGCCATTTGGAAATCTAAGATGGCAGGAATATTGCCTTTGATCTAAAAAAAATTACTGATAAATTAAGAGTGCTAAAATCTTTCCAGGACTTTGTTTGGAAATACTTCCATATGTACCCCCCTCGTATATATTTACATGATACAAAATTTATTTTAATTTTGCCTTGTTTGAATCAAAAACGGAATAAAACAGCTAAAATAAATAACATTTATGTTGCATGTAAATTAATATGAGGGGGGTAATATGGACAGTCTTGCCCTTGTTTAACCAAAGCGTGTGAAATTTTGGATCACCAACCCTCAAGAGGGTACCTTTCATAATTGGGTAAAATTCGAAAAAATAGTTCATTAGCGGCCATTTTGAAATCAGATGCCATCTTGAAATTCAAGATTTCATGCATCTTTTTACAACTGCAATGCCATAATGCGTTTTTTCTGAACTCCTCAGCATTACCAATGTTGGATGGTCCTTAAAATTAGTGTTTTTTTATTTATCATTCACTTAACTCAAATTAGCCTTAAGTATTGATTACAGTGGCGGCCATTTTGAAATCTAAGATGCCCCACTGTTGATTTTAAAACCTTAATCAATAGCGCTATCATATGCATCATTTTCAATCTGACATACCTTTATTTGGTCAACAAATAGTGGAATTAAAATGTCATTTAATCTTTGAAAGTAATAATTTCATAATTGGTACAATATAGAGGTCGCTTGTAAGGCCATAGGGTGCGCATAACATTATTTGGCACTCGATCAGAAATTGTCCGGGGCCTCAATATTCTAAAGCATACCAAGTTTCATGCTTTAGGAAAATGCACCATACTGCCTAATTTTTTGTGCTTAGGGACCTGGGCAATACTCGCCTATTCGAACGCCTGTCTATTCAAATCACCTCCTGACAATATTGTCAATAGTCAGAGCGTTCGAATAGGCGAGGTGTTTTCGCTTTCGGGTTTCCCACATCCTCGCTTATAAATGATTTTCATTCATACCCCAATTTGGTACAATTAAAAAAATTAACTGGATTAGGTTATCAGGCTAGATTCCAGGGCTTGAAAAATAGATCGTTTGGTATTTTTTTTTTCTTGCGACGGATGGAGAACCTAGGGGTGCAACAACAACCTCCACTCGGTTGCATTGGTTTTTAAGGGTGCTTGTTGCGATCGTTTTGGGACGGGCCCTTGGCCCTACCAGGAAAATGTTCAAGTTTGATATTAGGTGAAAACCGTGTATTTTTTTCTTTTCAAATCAATTTCTCCCAAGATAGAGGCAAAATACTGCTGTTTTAATGCTTTATATCCCATCGATTATTAGGAGAGTATCATAGGGCCGCATTAAAGCTTTTCCACAAGCTGTGCATGCCCAAGGAACTTTCAATTTCGTGCAATTTGTGAAAAAAACATCTTTAAAATTTAGTTTTAGCATCCAATCTAAGAATCTCTGAATCTATCCTGTAAAAACACTCCGCAAAAATATTGTCTGATTCAGTGTCAGAATTTTGGCACAAATCTAGCCGTTATCCTGTGTTCAAGTTAAATGTTATGGTGTACTCTACAGAGGCGGTCCTGCACACATGGAGAAGTATCTTATTGACGCTCCTTCACGAGAGTTTTGTAATTTTTGGTTCACCGCGGCTTAGCGATTCTCTTTAATAACAAGAGTTGATCCTGCCAGGTGGCCCAACAGCCATCTCTATAAATTCATCCATTTTTTTAACTTTAAGAGACCCTTATAACCATGTTCTCAACAACTGCACTGTTTAATGCACTGTTTTTATTCCCCCTGGCTTGTAAAGCATAGGGGGGTTGCGATAACGCCGCGAATGTCCTATTTAAACCAGACATGAGGTGAAGGTGCAATAGAGATTCCTTCATATTGGAGGAAGTCAAAGGTCACTACCAACGTCAAAAAGGTCATCTGAGCTCATGTTCCATGCTGCCATCTTGCTAGGGGTGCTCAATTTACTTATGTATTTTTTTTTTCTTTAACCAGGGGTCGCTATCCACGTCTGTCCAACAGGTTATTAATCATGTATTGTTTCCTCGCTCGAGCTGGTCTCGGTGATAGTAATGCCACTCTATTTTAACGATATTCCGGCGAAGCTGTTCGGGGGGGGCACCACATTCCCTTACTATATGCTTCCCTTCACCAATTCATATTCCTGCTGGTTATATTTTGGAAGAACCATTAGGAAACTTCGTGGTTGTTGAATTGACCGTATCATCAATTTTGATTGTATTCATGGTCATTTCTCAGGATAATATTCTCATGCTGAAAAGTAATTCTTAATGATTGAACTCCTTCCGCTCATATTCCAAGGTTTCCGCGATCCAATTTCAACTATCCATTATTTTGGCCTCTTTTTGACACTCTTTTGCAGACAAACACACTGCAATGCCCCTTGAAAATCCCCATAAAGTATGTTCAAAACTTTTGTTTAGGGGTGTTGCGTCTTTTGAGCGTTCTATGTCAGCCTTTTATAACACGGATTTTACAAAGCAAAGGTGGTTAAATGAAAAGAGCAACACATATACACTAATTTTGTTATGCGACTGATCGTAACCACGCCGGATAATGTTTGTTGCCAACTCTAAAGGAATTAGTATTGGTGGAGCCTTGCATTACCAGAATGAGGCTGACCTGCGGTTAATGTTCTCCTTTATATGATAACATTTGAATGTTATGTTTGAACAATAAAAGCGAAACCGCACCTTAAAAGCATATACAACAGATTCATTAACACATACAAGACCGTGAATTAAAATGTATTAAATCAACATCGGAAATTAAGGTTTCAGCGACCTTTTCAAAACACTTCATATGGTATCTGTTCTGATACCGCAGATAACCAAACATATGAAAAAGTTTTGTAATTCACTTTGAAAATCTGTGACTGCAATTATGTAACTATATTTTTTGTACTCGTTTTGATTGCTATCGTAACCACACTAATGACTTCACCCACTCGTTGAAGGTGAATGGTCTAATAGACCGCATCTTTGCTCCACAAGATAGCCTTGATATTACCATTTGGTTTCACGTACGTTTCCAGCACGAACATTTTTATCATGAACTGTACTAGATCTAAAGTTGTTCAAAATCTAATCTGGGACGTCGTCTATCCGAACGTATGAGTGAATATCTAGGAAGGAACACTTTTAAAAACTTAACTGGATTTTCTAAAAAAATCGCTCGAACACTTTAACATAATCACTTGTCCTGTTGCTTGACATTAAGGTGTCCACTCTTATCTTAGAGCACATGGATCAGACGATATAGCGTGAAGCTGAAGATTACAGGGTTCGAACTGACATTTAGGGTTTTAAATGATTTTTTTTTTTTTTAAATCACATTTGCTAAGCTTTAAAAAACTGATACTCCTTTGTTAAGGTTTTTTGAGAGCTAAAAAACCGGTCCGCTAATCAAATATCATCATTTAGAACTTATACTTGTTAGCCACGATCCACTTTAAAATTAAAACATAGTTTTTCAATTAAACTTGAGATTACCCAGCCCTTATGTTAGGACTGAAAATAGTTTTTCTCCAATGGACAACCAGATACAGCTTGCATCATCACGTCATATTTTCACCATTTTCCTACCTGTAAGTACGTTAATACCCTGCTTATCATTTATCATCACATGTTCAACGATGACCCCGTCTTTTTTTATCGTGCTTACAGATTCGTCTTGCAACTTAAACGTGCCGTCATTGTTCACACAACACTTTAATTCAATGGTAAGTCACGTTTGTGTCTCGTTTATGAAATCTTAACATATTTTAAGAAACAACATGTTTCTAATTTCTTTCTCCCTATAATGCGGCCATCCGACGTATTCCGTTGATATGGAATACCCCATCCTCTGCTATATATGAAGAGGTTATTTCCAAGTTTAAGAGTCAGCCAAAAAAAGTGCACTTTGGAGAAAACAGTTTTATATACTCATCTGTCTCAGTTAGTTTTGTTTGATATGCTGTGTTTTTAAGGTATGGTAGTACGGATCAAATAATGCAATTGGTTGGACTTCCCGAATTGTTCTTCTTTTTTTTTTTAATTATATGGACATTAATTTTAACCGACTAATACACTTTCTAGAAAAACCCAAAAACTATGTCCTGAGCCATCATGACTCGATGTTTATTATTCCACCACCCAGGAAAGCGAAAAAAATGAACCAAATCCTAATTTCCTTTATAGTTTAACCTTTTTTTGAATTTTTTTGAGTAAAATAAAACCATTTTTCTTCTTAAATTTTGGGATTCCTGACGATTGACGGTTCTTTCAATCTGTTTTGACATTTTCTAATTAAATGTGCATTTCGTGATTCCAGCACCTTCTGTTTGATTCAGTTTTCACTAGATAAATCCATGTAGAAAAGCTATTCACAAACTTTTCTAGTTGTCCCGATTTTATACGGTTTTTGTGTTATGAGCAAATGCTTCTTCCCCACGGTCCATAATCCCCTATGCGAGCGATAATTTCGTCCCTTTACGACAGAAAATACAAATTGCGATTTCTTACAGATACGACTGAATTTGCACTAAATTAGGTACCATGATGACTAATGTTGTAAACTGTTCAATATACTAAGAATCCTCAACTTGTTTGGTATAATTCTGGGGACGGGACTGTAGATCACGAAATGCCCCTTTAAAATGGTCATCGTTATTTTTTCTTTTTATTACATGAAGAGAATGTGTACAAAGTGATAAATAAATCCTGAATCCAATCAAATCTTATCTCCCTCTATTTTTGGCCGTTTGAATTATTCACATTTCCGGAAATTGCCGAAAATCTCCAAATTTTAAATTACTCCGGCAACTGAATGAATGAACCTCAAATAATGACCCAAAGTTGTTTTTCATTACAAGTATGGAGAAGTCCTACTGTAAAATTTCGATATCTGCCGGATTTAAGCATTTTTTGAAACAGACTCGTTAAAATGTGGGATGACTGAATCGGTAGGCAGAGACGTTTGGGACCTGTGTCTTATGACGGGGTACTAAAAAATTCGGTTGGCAGGAAGCGTGCGCACTTACGACGTCTTCCATAGATCCTCCTCACCAAATAAAACAACACCAAAACAAAAGTAAAACAAGAAGTGGCAGCGTTACGCTCTTTTGTTTTGTCATACTATAGAGAAACAAGCAATAACATTGTGTTTCGTATTCGTTACGTCGTCTTTTAAACACACAACTATCTGTGAGGAGGCACATTTAAATGGGCGCGTCGCATACATTTTCAAATAACTTCGAGTACCACCGATACAAAATTGAAGATTACAGTAAGAGAAGTTTAATGTTGTCGGATTTACTCATATACAGGACTAATACAGAAATTCAGATCTTCCCTTTTCTTTCCCAGATAACCGTTGTTCAAGAGTAGAGACAATTCGGCAAATACTTCAAATGCGCATATTTTGAAATTTGTGTTATCTTTTGGCTGTATGTAAATTGAGCATTAGCTAACTCTGTTGATAGGAAGATCAAAAATAAATCTTTAATTACAGTGGTGGATTGTTAGCGGGTCGGACGCCTTATATTGTTATCCGTGTCATGCTGAATCGTATTTTGCCTTTCTTTCTTTGCTCCGAAGGACCGAGGATTTGCATTTTAAAAAAAAACATGTTTCCTTTTCCTGAAACAAATAATGTCCCTTGTTTCTAGATATAAAATGATTAAAGGGGTTGCGATAAAACTTCATATTGACTCAAAATCATTTTAAATCTTTATATATTTTATCAGTTGTGCTTAAAACCGAAAATCGAACATTTCCATGTGTTGCCCTTGTTAATTGGTTATGTTGGTTTTTCCATTGATTCGCAAATATGGCCTGGTTCAACTTCTTGAACAATCGAACTAGTGAAAATAATTATAAGAAAAGGCATTTATGGATTACAGTTATTTTTTAATACAATAGTGCATTTTATTTGCCAGGGAGCGTTATTTAAAGAGCCGCCTCGTTCCTGTCCAATAATAGCATAAATTGTTTGTCTTTTGTACAGTTATGTGGGTAATTGGTCTAGGAAACTACCCCCTGCGAAAAATGGCAAGAGTTACATTGTACCCCCTTTCAAGTTCTCTACATGTAACAATTCTTTTTAATATTTTTTGGTCTTAAGGTTAGGGTATTGTTTGTGGTTGGTCCATAAATAAAAAAAACGATTTGTTTCCCCTGTATTATTTTAAAAGGGGGTACATTGGAACGCTTTCCCCGATAATGCTAAAACAATTCGTATTTTCATAAAAAAAGCGATTTTGTAATTAGAATTGGGATCTCAGATGGTACCTAACGTCAGATCTGGAAATGCCACGTTTATATCCGTCCATGATGAAATAGTGCCATAATAATAATCTCTAACGTGACTTGCCTGAACTAATAAAATAACTATTTATTAGCGTAACCTGTACATATGGGCCTATTTCCCGGCTATTTCATAGGAAGCCATTCCAGGCAGCCTTGGAGATCTCCGATGTATTATTCTATAACAAAACCCCTTCGTTGCACCACATAGAATTTTCGAGCTAACCATGCACAGGTTAGAAGTGTACTAGCCAGTTATCATTGCAAACCGTGTAAAAATCCTCAAAATATTGAAAAATTGGGGGCGCTCTTCCCAAAAAGTTGCATTATTGCTTTAAGATACATTCTGTCACAAACCGACTAATAAAAAAAACAGACAAATGCAATCCTGTTAATATATGCATTTTAAAAATAGCCAATCACTGGATTTCCCTTTTGTATATTCTGCCAAAAGTGTTTTTCGTAGCCTGTAATGACAATTTAAAACTACCATTAACCACTCCATTTCTCATTGATTGTCTCACACCATTTCTAGAGTCTCTAAAGCTGTTGATTAAATGTTTGAACTAATTTTTATTTAATTTTTAATACTCTTGTGCATGGGAATCAAGTAACGATATGCGCGGGTAAGGACTTTGGTTACGCATATCGTCAAGTACTGATTTCCTACAATACAATATAATTTGTATATTTCAATACTATTGGGTTATGCAAGTTTAAAGTTGAATAGTAACTTTCAAAAATAAATAAAATATCATCTCTATTACTTCCCTGAATGTTAGTAACCAGTAGATGTCACCAAAAACACTAAAATTGACTCAATGGAATAATATCGCCTGTTTGAGGATATCATTCAACCGCCCCGCGTAGCAGAGGACCAAGTACTGCCGAGTTATTTTTTTTTAATCTGGTGATGCAGAGCTATGGTTACTGGGACTGGGCGCATGCGTTGAAAAGATTATCACAAGGCGCTATCAACCACCAACCCACCCCCGAGTTAGATTGAGCTAGTTTTCTTAACAAAGATGCATTCCTCGTTCACCAAATAAATACACCTCGAGCTTCTATTGTGCACAGTTCATTAACTTTGACAGGATATCCGAAAAGAACGCGAAGTAATAAAAGAAAAAACGTTTTTGGCAGGGCGGTGATCTAACATCTTTGTTGCGGGACCATTACCCGTAACGCTTCGTAAAGCCCATTTTCCTTTCAATTTAGAAGAATCGAAAACCATTGGTATTCGCCGATCATGGATGAGATTAGTTAAAGCAGTGTTTTTAATTTAATCTGAGCAATGTACGGTACCATATTGGCATATTTTGCATATCATCGCTGGTAAACCGTGACATTTGTTCTCTTCTAAACAACGTAGTGAATTGATATAAATGGTGGTTTTAGCATAAGTTACGGGCTTGGTTCTGCACAAATATGTTAGGTCACAGCTGCCAACAACAATTTCTTTCATGGTTTTTTTTTTTTTTTTTTTTTTTAATTTTTCTTTTTTTATAATGTTTATATTTCAGTTAATATAAAAAAAACCCAGATAGAACCTAAATTTCGGATATGAACGAGGACACTCAACTATAAATCAGAGCGGTGATAACACCTTTCAAATCTTTGAACTGCATGGACAGTATGCAATGCCTCTGACCTTCCAGGAGACAACCAAAACATAATTTGGGAGTATATATACCTCTGCCTTTGTATACCGGACACGAATTCGCTTGAATACCATAGCGCCATTGCTGATGTAAATTGTGTAATGTTCATCCACTCGTTCCTACTATTCGGGAGAATTGTAATGACACTTTAATTAATATTTGCACTTGTACGATTGGACACACATCACTTCTTAAAGTAATACATATTTTATTAGCATAATAAAATGGTTAAACTAGTTTTTACAATCACGATGTCTGTTAGCTAACATGGGTTGTCAGGCTCGTTTCGCTTTCTATCTATTATGTTTTTAGCTATGCAATGGCCTCAGATTAATGGTTCAAATGCGCTTAGGGCCTTTACGGTGTGGTTTCTCTTTTTTTCCTTTTCTTCTGCTCAAACCTGCCAGTACAAACACTCAATGCTGAGAAGAAAGACGTACTTTGTTATCTGTCTTCTAACGCAAGAAACATTTTTAAACGGTTCAATGTTATTCTTATTTCGTACTTACTATAGTATTTATTAGCTCAAGATCTCGTCACTTGCGAACTTGTTGACATATTAAAAACCTCCATAATTTGTTAACGTAATTAGTCAAGCTGGAATCGTTTGGGAAAAGATCTTCCTTTTTGGGGGATATATAGTTTTTAAGTCAAGTACCATGCTGTTTTGCTTATAGCGAAGCGCATAAATAAGAAAGCAACACGTCGAACAATACCTATCGAAGACATGTATTTTTAAGGACATTGAATGCCTAACACGATCTCACATATATGGATACATAAAAACGATACTTATAGAAGAATGGTGTTTAGATTTTTTTCCTATTTAAACTTGTATATACGAAAAAGGGAGAAAGGAAAAGAACTAATCACCAAAGGTATAACATGAGAGAAATAATCTTGATGAAAGCTGATTGCATAGAATAATGGGTCAACACACGATGTCTAACTCATATCTTTTACCTATGAAGTCTAAAAGCACCCCCTTTTTCACATGCGTTATATCTTATTGACAAGCAATTTTGCATGCAAAATAGAATACCAATGTTACTTCAATTTTTCACCACGATTTACTAAAAAAAAATTAACCGAAACACCGATCTAATCCTCGAAATATTGAACAGCAAACTGAAAACTAGATTCCCCCCCTTTTTTTTTTTGTAATCACATTTTAACAATATAAGGGGTAAGTCAAAATTACAATTACTAATGACAAATTCATGGTGGTGTTATATTTCATGATATGGACGTGTTATATTTTATGGACGCTCCTAAATATTGATTGGGAGTATTACTCTAGACCAATGAAGAATGCAAATCTCCAGTCGGAGAGAACAAATATAAAGTGAACAAACATAGCATCGGAATTACAGAATTGATTTTTACCAAACTCACAATGGAGAAAAGTAACGATAACTATTCAAAAATGTAGAACAGAAAAGTTTTACATGAGAGCATTTATGTGAGCGCCCGTGCGACAAGCTCTGTCAGTGTAACGCGTGGATGTACGTGGGTGTGTGCGTATGTGTGTGTATGTGCGGGGGGTGTGCGAGAGAGAGAGGGAGAGAGTGTGTGTAATACTATCTGGGTGTGTGGTTGTCGTACAGCTTTTCAATACAGCTTCAACAATATATGAAGAACCACGAAAAGGTGTATTTGATTATAGGATATGAATGCAGACAAATGTGGAACACGATTTCCATTTCCATACCTATAGTTATAACTAAGTAGTAGAAATCAAACAAAATATGGACTCGAATTATTGACAACAAATATGTGGATGATAAAGTATCCAAATAACCATCGCCTTACCAAGAAGGGAAATGCCCCCATGATCTTTCCTCCGGTGCGCCATAATGATAAAAGCTTCCGTTAAAAAGCTTCCAGGTAATTGTTTTCATATCATTTCCGTTAATTTTATCGGGAAAAAATGAAGGTAGCACCTTCAACAGGGTTAACACATGTCGTCAAACTCAGTGGGTCGAATGACCGAAAATAATTATACTTTACTTGAAAATACTATGTACAGTATGACTATAAAACTCTATTTATATCAAAAGAGTAAATTTCCATCATCTGGAAAAACACCGCATGCAAATCCGATTATCCCAAAATATTTAGTGAAAAGTTGCATTTCCGTCTATAATTCACTGTGTTTGGAGAAGTGCACAGTTTGCTGATTTGCGGACTTAATGAAGTCACTGTGACGCCATACCAGGCGCGTTGGTACTAATTTCGATATCAATGGAAAAAGACAAGGGACATGGTGTCTACGCATTTATCCAAAAGTTCCTTTATCTGAAGGATCGCTATTTCGAAGGTTCGATTATAAAAAAAAAATCGTTACTCCGAAGGTCCATTTGTCCGAGAAAGAAATAAGTTTCATTTATCTGAAAATCAAATAAGATTCGTTTAGCTTATTCCATTTTAAGATCAGCGAAAGTCCTTATTTCATTTTTGGATCAACGAACATTCTGATAAACGAAACTGCGAAATAACACACCTTGGGATAAACAAACATTCGGAATAACAAACCTTCGGAATAAAGAAACACGCCTATAGGTATACGAAATTCCCGTGTTCGGACTAACCCTCGTCTACCTGAGCCATTTTTTGTAACTCCCCCCTGTGATTTTCGTTACTGAACATCCGATTGCTATACATTTGATACCATAGGATAGCTTAGAGTTTCTTCTTTCTAGTGGTATCAAAATAAGTACAAACATCCCCATTATGCTGCACTATGACGTTATAAGTTGGGGAAAGTATAAAAAAATTGATATAGGGTGGAAGGGTCTAAGTGGACCCCCTCTAAAACACTTTGCCGTTGGAGTTTTTTCTACCAAAACTCTGGTCATTGATGGGGCACATCAAAACAGCCACATAACAGGGGAAAATGATTTTTAACCGCCATTTTGAATCTGTATAACCGATTTATGTGACGCCCAGCGATTTACCTGGTTCGATGCTACATGAGCAGCAAAGGGGTTCCAAGTGGATCCCCCTGAAAACATATTTGCAGTTGGAATGTTTTATTAAAACTCTAGTCATTGATGGGGTACATCAACCCGACCACATAACAAGAAGAAAAAAAAATAAAATCAGTTATACAGATTCTCATAATAGTAGAACATATTATACAATTACATTGCTGAATCAAAAAAAAAAGAAAAGCACTTTCCCGAAGGCTACTTTCCATAAAATTTGGCTCATAATAATAGAACATAAATACAATTACATTGCTGTAATCTCCTTTCTAAAAACACCTACACAATTATCAGAATACAGTGGAGTTTTTTTGTAACCGACTTATCCTTAATAGAATAAGACCCTATACGCCAATTTGAAAGGCACAAAATCTGGAGATACGCCTCGACTTAAGTAACTTTGCTCGTCCTTGACGCACCTTTTCACAGAACATTCATATTGCACTTGCCTTCCTCTTCCTGAATCATTCTATCAATTGGTTTCGTACTTGCCGCAAAGCATGTTTACATACAGAATCATTTGACGGTTACGTTTGTCGTGTTACTTATCGAGATAAAAAGCCAATTACTTCACCCTGATGATCTTACCAGAAGCCTTTTCTGATATTTTTACCATACTAATTTGATGTCAGGCGCCTAAGATTTGACTGTGCATTTAATTGTGCTCTTTAATTTTTATATTAGATTCAACGTTCTTCCAGCACTACTTTTTCCAATCCAGCCTTTGTTGTTGTTTGTTATAATACAAAAATTACCCGACATGCGCGTACTTTAGTGAAGTTATCGGAAAGCGTTTGCTGATAACCATATCCTATTACAGGATACTTACTTATAGGCTAAACGCCTGTTGATACATTGGCTTTGCACTTTCGAGATAATTTTAGCCAAACGGTGTCCACATGCGTCCGGATTTTGTAAGGATAGCGAGGATCTTCATGCAACGGTGATATAGTTATACAGGCTATTATCACTTAATAGTACACCTTCGCATGCCATTTTGACAAGAGTAGATTAGAAATAATCTTTAGAAAAACTACGGCAATCCTATTCACGTATCCAATCGGACGCTTAAACTGTGCAGATATATGTTTTGTTTTAAATTGTTCAAATATAGTTTCGTGTATGATACCAATTCATGAGCAGCGATTAGAAATATACCTCTAAAGTGCTTAAAATCTTCTTATTTAATATGACACACACTATTAGCAAAATACTCTCCTTTCCATTCATTCAATTTTCGCTTTAAATTTAATAAAAACAGTGAAAAACCATTTGTAGATATTTTTGTCGATTTTCAGACATTTTCAAAGGATTCTGTTATTATGTTAACTCTGATGAAGGTAAAAACACGTTATTTTTTATTGTATAGAATTCAAATCCTGAAAATATTATTACTACATTTGTTGTTAAATATTTTTATTACGTGAAGGATGAAAGATCTAAGGCAAAATAGAC